>QKYT01000052.1:154498-208013 GCA_003550305.1 Glomus cerebriforme | reverse complement strand
CATTTAATTAAAATGAGATGAACGTAAAGGGTAGTTAGTAGGGCACTCTCCGAGACTATATAGATATTACACGTAAAAAAAACCTGCTGAATGCCGAAACCTTATACCAAATATGGGTCAAATAACCTTTCAATGAAAATAATTTTTATTCGATTAATGTTGTGTTAATGTCGTGTAAAAATAAATTATTACCAACACAAACAATTAAAAATATAATCCAGAATTTGGCGATAAATAATGATTTACTGTAAGCTATCAAAATGCCGAGTATAAAGAGATTTTTACTTTGCATCTATAATTGCAATATATATATATATATTTGATCATCTTTTACAGATTCACCACAAAAACAAAAGCCAATTAAAATGATGTGGGAGAAGAACCAGATTTAAAAAGAATTTCATGTATCGTTACAAAAAAGATATCATTATGTTGGGAAAAGAATTTCCTTTAATTATTAATTGATCCATATTTTTCTAAAGAAATATTATCCCCATTTTCTACAACTTGGTTTAATTTTTTATTCGTTTCTAATATATTTTTGGTTTCTTTATTAAATAAAACCAGTCTCTAAATAAAATAATAATGGTTAATATCTTCAATCTCAATGAATGAATCTTGAAGCTTTTAATGGGAAAAAACTTACACTTGGATCATCTAATGAAATCTTGTTATTAATATTCTTAATCTTACCTTCGGTTGCTACTTTATCAAGAACTTTTCCAACTGTCCAATCCTAGTTAAAAGATAATATTAAATTTGTTAATCAATGTTATATAACTAACACAATTAGTTCAAAAAAAAAAAAGAATCACATTAATTACTTTATTAAAAAACATTGGTTTATTATGGATGTTTGAATCATGCGGAAAATCAACTGAAAGATATAAACGCGCATTCGCAGGTATAGATGATTCTCCCTACAACAAATTTAAATAACGAATCAATTAAGCTTTTTTTTTCTTTCTTTAAATAAATTTCATTAAGGTCTCATACCTGAGCTTTGGACTTTAATTTCATTACTTCAATCTTTTTATTTATTTTCTTTGGTTTATTTGTTGTAGCACTCTTTGATGAAGAACTAGTATTATCTTTATCATCGGATGTATTTGTAGTATTACTTGTAGATTTCTTCACATATTTTGAAATTATTTCTTCAGCAATCATACGTCTCTTTGCTTTTTCATCAGATGCTACATTAAGTGATGCACATTGATGAGTTTGTGGATGCCGATGTCTTTTTTTTTAGAAAAAAAAAAATTGATTAGTCTTTTCGAATTAAACAAAATAAAGAAGAGATTTTCATTTCTTACTTTAAACAGAATACTTCTCCGCATCCATCGCATACTACATAAACCATAACACCGCCTTCTGAAGTATTCTTACATCCTATTATAAAACAAGTTTTTGTCGCAGTAGGTGTAGAAGATAAGAGATGTAATGTACAATTTGATTTTAAATGTTCTTTCAACTAAATAATTGATTGTTAAAAATAAAATTTAATTTTAGTAAAAAAAAGAAAGAACCCATTTCAAAAAAGGAAATAATAAACACAAAAAAAAAGGAATTCTCTTAACAGTTTGTTCGACTGATTTTTCCTTAGGTTTCAAAATCATGGATGAACAAATTTCGCATAATCGAACATTCTTTTTGTAATTCATAAAATACATACATAGAATCGATCATAACAGATAATGACAAATGAACAAATTAAAGATGAGATTATATACAGATAGATAATCAATTCATTATGAATAACCATTCAATTACTTTTTCGTTTTCTCCCCATCGAAAACACTCATGAGAAGTAGGATATCTATGATTTAAACTATAAATAACAATAATGAATAATGAATTTAATTATTAATTTTCTAATTAATTATGACTTCATACCAGTATTTTTTTCCGCAACTCCCACACCGAAAAGGCAAAAAGTCTTTATAGGTGGAAAGAAAAATAAAAAAGAAAGAAATAAGTATATAAAGTAAGTTTATCACCTACCATATATAAAATAATAATAGTATTATATAAATATATTATTAAAAAATTATTTCGTTATTACCAAGCTGTTCACAACCTTCAAAAGAACATCGATCTCCGACAGTAGGAAATTCCATTGCGAATGTTAATTCGAACCATATACTACCTAATTTGGGGTTAAGCCACCACTAGAATGTTCGGTGTTTTGCGGAAAATCTTTTATGCACCATTATTAATGATGATAACTCATAGTCTCATATTTAGTATTGTGAAACTTATCCAAAACGGGAAAGGTTACAACCAATCCACTTATTTATATAGTATTACTCATTTTGAAAAATATATATAAATGCAACCGTAAAATACCCTTTCAAACTAATAAAATTTCTATTATAATAACTGATAATATTTTAATAATTCGAATATATAATTCGATACAAAAATTATTATTTACAAAGTCAACTTGTTGTTTCAAATTTCAAATTAAAATTTTATACAAACTTCTTCTTTAAACATGACTGTCATTGAAGAATACATTCCTCATAAACCTGATTTTGAAAATTATTATTATTTTGCAATCAATTTAATATCACACACTGTACCAGAACCACCTCCAGCAATATACCTTCAAAGATTATCTCAAAGAGTTCCCGAAATAGAATATATCGGACCAGTTTGTCATTTGGATGATGCTGTACAGATTCGTATAAAGAAATCTGATGAAATTGATTTAAAAGGATTAAAAAATGGTTTAGAAGATATTCCCGGAGTTGAGAGTGCGGAATTGCAAAAAACAATATAAATATACGCAGCTTTAGTTTGAATAAATGTTATAATAAAAAAAAATAATACAATTAATCACATAGAGCATCTAGTAAATTTCATATGTACAGTACATTATTAATTCACTTTACATAATTCACTTTGCATGTTTGTATTTTCACTATTTTAATTAGACCAATAAAATTTTAATTATGATAATTAATTAAATAAATTAATAAATCCTAAACATGAAAATGATTATTAACTTTGAAAATGACTAACTGATGACAGTAATATTTATTTTATTTTTCTTTAACCAATAAAATTCACAACGAAAAAGTGGAGAAGAATATTGCAACAGACAAAATCAGCAAAAGCCCTAAAAAATGAGAAAATTTGAACATGTAAAAAGGAACTAACTATCATAAAAAAAAAAATAGAAATCGATTACTGTTATTACCTTTCCGGAGAAATTCCTTTAAATTCATTTTTATTTTTTGGATTAGTTTGTATCCGTAAATTTACTATTAAGAAAAAGAAAAATAAGTAATTAGATAAACATATTTTTAAATTTTTTTTTCTTAAAAAAAAATAATCAAATATTATTTACCAGCTAAAACAAATGATCCAACGCATGAAATGAACCCAGAAAGAAAAGCATTATATGGATAAGTTCCTACTATAACACAATATATAAATTGAAAAACACCAGAAAATAAAATGTAAACTAAATATGCATCGATGAGTTTAAGACTTTGTGAAGTTTCTTTTTGATATGATTTCCATAATTTTTCTACTGCACTTTGAATACTTGAAATTCTTTCGACCATGCTTAATTTAATTTGTTGGATGAAAGAAGTTTCTAAAAAAACAATTTATATTATAATTTATATTTATAACCAAATAAATGTACCAAATGAAAAGATGCCAAGTCAATTTATAGTTGATTGGTAAACTATACCTGATTCGGTATGTTTAAGTTATGCGGGTGGAATTTACGCACAAGTCACGTGAGAAACAAATCGTAAATAGATCATCAACTGACCATCTTTTCACGAAAGAATATTTTTTCGTGTTTCTAAAAGTTTTTAAACAAAAAGTTATACGAAATGAGGTTACTATTTTTTAAATTCTTTTTTTTTTTTTTTTGGTTCTCTTTCTTGTATTTAAAATATTCAAATATTTTGATAATTGAATGGGAGGTTTAAAGTTTAGATCTAATTTGTGAAATCATTATTTTGTAGTTCTACAGCAGGAAAATCAAAAGCAGAAATGACAGAGGAAGAACTCCGTCAACTTGAAGAGCATGAATTTAATACCGGTCCTTTATCAGTTTTACAACAATCTGTTAAGAATAATACTCAAATCTTGATAAACTGTAGGAATAATCGAAAGTTACTTGCGCGTGTTAAGGCATTTGACCGACATTGTAATATGGTATTGGAAAATGTTAAAGAGGTTTGTTAATAAAGTTTAATAAAATGTAATTTAATTATAAATATGTAAATTCTAAAAAAATCTTTGTACTTTTATCTCTAGATGTGGACGGAAACACCAAAGGCCGGTAAAGGTAAGAAGGCCAAGCCGGTTAACAAAGATAGATTTATTAGCAAGATGTTTTTGCGCGGAGATTCTGTCATACTTGGTAATTTATAAATTTTTTATCTTTTTTATATATATAATATATTATTTATTTATAATTTTAATATTAATTAATCCTTTTCTATTTTCCCCGGTTAGTGCTGAGAAATACGGTATAAAGTATCTATATTCTTTAAAAAAGTATATTCGTAAATTTTTCATTTTGTTCAAAGATATAGTTATAGTCATTGTAAAAGCTTTTTTTTAATAATATACTCTCTCTATACTAAAATTGGTTTAACATCTCGTACAATGATCTTATTTTGAATACAGCGTTCCGAATAAAATGGTCAAGTATTGGGTTTGTAATGTAATAATATCCTTCCTGAAAAAATGTACTTAATAATAAAATAAACTTATTTTAAAAGTTTGAAATCTTGATCTTTATTTTATCAAATTTAGAATCATTATAAATTATTAAAATTTATCCAACATGTGTTAATATTTTAAAATTACAATTATTTAAAAACAAACCTGAACAACATGATCTAAAATATTTGCATCAATGTGATAAATATTTACGACCTTTCATACGTCGTCTTGCAAGTATTTTTTTTCCAGTTTTACTTCGTAATCTTGCTAAAAACCCATGTCTACGTTTTCTTACTAAATTACTCGGTTGATATTCTCTTCCATATGTTCTAAACCGAACTTGAGTTCCAAAGATATGTGTTGTTTGTGATGGTATAATTTGACTTATCAAACTTTCTTGTGAAAATTATTAATTATTAATTAAAAATTAAAAGTTGAAAAAGGAATAATATATTCTTTATTTCTAAATTTATTTCCAAAATTTTTATCCTTACTTTTGAGAATTTAAAAGTCCGATCGAGGAAAATCCATTGGGAGGAAATATTTGTTGTATTCGTAAAGTTATTGGACAAAATGTTCTTGTTAAAGAGGATAGCATTTTCAATTGAAAAAATAACAGATTTTGATTTGAATTTTTATTGATTTACCCAGTTACACAATTGTTAATTTCATTTCTTAATAAACGTCACTGATATCATGTGATTTGTATGTCTATGTAATGAACTGGGGTAGATTTCTATGTAAACCATTATTTCGATTCGAAGTTCTTTCGATTTGCCAAAAAATTTAATTTATTTCAATACATAATTTTGGCTAAAATTAATATTTAAGTTTGTAATTCTAGCCAGAATTACGAATTAAAAATTTCAAAAATGTTATTTATTTCATACATATGGTTAAAATACAAAGTATTAAGCATTTTAAGGAAATCTTGACTCAAATTTTCTCTATCTTCGCCCAAAATATTATTATAAACAGAAAAACTGCATTCTACACTGCAAGAAGAAATAGATATCCAAACATAGTCTAAAGCAATTTGACTTAAAAGAGGTATATGATTATGTGAAACTTTCTTCCAAAACTCTTCCAAGTTTAAATATTCAATAATTAAAGATAAATCAAAATTACAATGCTTTATTTCTGAATAAGATCATATGAAATGTTTATGAATTTATCATGCTTTTCAAAATTATGCTACCCCTTTGCAGATTACTGCTATAATGTGATTACCAACTGATTTGCCATTTTGTGATTAATAGGTAATAATTGCACTTGCATTAGCTTGAATTTTATCTATACCTATTCTTATAAATAGAATATAGATTTTTTTGGCTCTAGATATTTTCTTATATAATTTATATCAGTAATATTAGGAAAAAAAGCTTTGATCTCATTGTATACCATTGTTTTTACTAATTAGTCATCAATATTACTGATATTTCTAATTCTCACAAGATCTACTATAATTATACAATATTTCATTATAATACTTTGCAACTTTACATATAATAATTTTAATTTTCAGTTTTTTTCTAATTAATTAGAATTGGAAAACATTAATAATTTATTATTCTATAATAAACATAACTTATTGAAATCATTTTATTAAGATATATTTAATAATAATAAACCTGTTAAAAAACTAAAATCTTATTTATTGATACTAAAAATACTATTTTGTTACCATTAAATATATCTTAATAAGATGATTCTAATAGCTATATTTTATCTTCCTATGATTACAGAATAATGAATTATTAATATTTTCAATTTTAACTAATTAAAAAAAAATTGAAAATTGGATCTAATTTAGCATTAATATTTTATTTTTACATACTGCAATCTAGCAAACCTAACCATTAATAACTTTTATAAATTATTATATACTTTGAAAAAAATATCTGAAAAATCTAAAAAAATATACTAATAAATAACAATATATTTAATATTTATTATATTATATAATAAAAAAAAACTAATAATTAGTATTTCTTATATTTTTTTAATTTCTTTATTGCTAATTTTTTATTTTTATTAGTAAAACCTTTATATTTATATTTATTTATATTTTTAATTTTTTAGTTTCTTTTTATCTTCATTTTTACTACCTTTTTCTTTACCTTCATCACTTTTTTTATCTTTATTACTTTTTTTTTACCTTTATTATTTCTTTACTTTCATTACTTTTTTTATCATTTTTACTATTTTTTTTATCTTTATTTTATTTAACTTCAATTTTTTTATTTTCTATGTATTTGTTTTTTTTTTTTTATATTCAAATTCATTAATTTTATGATTTTTATTATTTTCAATAAAATTATCTTTTAAAATTTTTTCTAAAAATTTTTTTATTTTAAAAAAAAATTAATTAATTAAAGAATAATAAAAATAGTATTATTTTGCAAAACTTAAACCTACTAAATAATAATAATTTCTGGAGGTTGGTACTAGTAGCCGGCTTCTATAAATTCTCTTTAAAAGATCCGGTAAATCTTATAACAAATCGTACTAGTTAGAAGACCCAAGTGTCTTGTGGGGAGATTTGGGAGGACTGATTGAAAGGTTTTTTATTATTTGGTGGTAGCACTGGGGTGTAAGGGAGAATCAGAGCATACTAATATCTAAGGAGGTCTTGCTTCCAGTCCTCACTCTGAGGACTCATGCTACGTAAGTGCGACGCGTTAGAATTTTCCATTTAATTGGAGGTTTTACTTCTGTTCTATTTTTCTTTATGTATTATTACCGGACATAGTCTACTGATAAACCTAATAAAGAACATGATACAGCGCGTCTTCAAAAAAAAAAAAAAAAAAATTTTTATAATAATATTTTATTTTTAGTTTTTATTTATTTATAAATTAAAAACCTTCAGATTTAATAAACTTTGCTTGTAAAATTGTTATTATAAAAGAAATTTGAATATTTATTCTTTTTTTTTGATTCTTTTGACTAAACTTTTTTGATTATACAGTATATACCATATAAGTTTTTTTTGGATTTTTAAATAATCAAAAAGTAATAAAATTTTTTAAAAATTTTTTAGTACTAATTTTTAACAAAGCATTATTATTGATTTTTTTATTACCTATATTTATTAGTTTGAATAATTAAAATTACTTGTTTAAATTTTTTTAAAATTCTATGATTAGTTTTGCCAAAATTTTAATATAAATTTAATATAGTTTTATTAGAGTTTTGTCAGTTTTGCCATTTATAATAGGTTTTGACAGATTTTGCCTTTCATTAAGTTTTGCTAACTTTTAATAAGACTTTAATATAGTTTCATTAAATTACTACATTTTATCATTTCACCTATTTGCTAAACTCTTTAGTTTTGCTAAGCAATTTTATTACAAGTTATCCAATGATTACATAAGGACAAATTTATCACCATTCGATTCATCTTGATGAAATAATTCTAATAATGAACTATGTTGTTGCAAACTTTTACAATCATTAAATGGTTCACAATTTAATAAAATGACAATTTTAATATATTAAAACTAATTTTGACATTTTGGCAATTTTAACATATTAAAATTATTTTGCTATTTTACTATTTTAACAGGTTTTAATTTCAATATTTTGATATTTGCCTGTAGAATTTCAGCAGATAACTTTAATTATGATATAATGGTATTATTTTTAAAACTTAAAACTGTAATTATTATATTAGAAATAATGACATAATTAAATTAATTATACTAAAAAGTATAATTTTAAGCATATGATAATTATTACTTGCTAAGAGATTTTAGGAGTAAATTTATTTATAATTTTAAAATATTGATTTTTAATTTCAAATTTAATTTCATAAAAAGTAATTAATAAAGTATAATATATCTGTTTAAAAAAAAATTACTGCCAGTAAGATTTAGCAATATCCTTTTATATTTACTTATTATTTAGAAGTTTGCTATTTATTCTCCATTTTTGCTGAGAAATAAACTTGCTTTTTTGGGTTAAATAAATAAAATGAAATTTTGGCCTGCATTAACATTTGGGGTCGAAATTAAAGGTATGACGAATAAATGTGACAAATAGGATTTCACATCTTGAAAAAATTAAAAATGATGAAGGGCGTGACATGGGAATAACAAATATTTATATAAAAAATCACGTGATATCAATGATGATCACCGCCGGTGATTCATAATAACTTCCTATTTTGCATTATAGCAAAAAAAAAAATATTATTAAAAGAAAATTACTAAACATCGCCTGGGCGATCATCGCCTTTACCAGTATTAGGATAGCATTTTGGGCGGAGTTACATTCGTATTCTTAATTCTGCCCCAAATTCTATCCTAATGCTGGTAAATGCGATGATCGCCCAGGCGATGTTTAGCAATACCCTTATAAAATTATTTTTAATCTTTTATTTTTTTATAAGTTTTATCTAATCATTTTTTACAATGTTTCATAAATTGCAATTTCATCAATTATTATAAGAAGATTACTAAGAATTTATAATTAAATCTTTAATTATTATCTTACTGTACATACGGTATATGAAATATAGAGTGATTTAATAAAAGATAAATAAGGAAATGCATAATGTCAATCATAATACTGTACTAGCTATGGAACTGGGATTAGACAATACTTAATATTCACTGATAAGACAGCCAGCATCTGACCTTTTTCAAAATAAGTTCCGTTGTAAATCTTGCAGTGAAGATGATGGCGTGAGGCACAAACACGAATAGAAGTAAGTAATTGATTGCAGATATTGCAGATCAATCGATTGTTGACTAAATATGCAGATTCTGTTTCTCTCTTGACATATTATATTATTTCTCTACTTGTATTCCGAAAAGAATTTCTACACTATCACATAATCAATTATTATCCAAAAGATATAATTGGCGTTTACGGCTGTCGGAAGTTCCCGTTATCACGTTATTCCTATATTACTATTCATTTCGAAGAAATTCATAATTAGATCCACAATGATCAACATTTCTGAAAACGGTAAATAATAATATAAACTAATTTAATAATCTGTTATACAAAAAGGAGAATGATTATTATTACACAAGGTGTGTATTTTTTCATTGATCGCCAAATTTTTAATACTACTTTATAATAGAATTATTAAGAAACCAAGTCAGATAGGAAAACGGTTTACCCTTTTAGAAATTTATGGCCGATAAGCGTCGGATCCAACAATAAAGGACTTATTCTCGTAAACTTATTGTAGTTCACAAGTAAATTCCTAAAATTAGATTTTACATTAGCTTTATAAATCAGTATCAGCTCGATTATCGTTGTAAATTGAAATTTCGATATAAATTCAACATCCCATAACTTTTCTTTTTAGAATTTATTAAATGATTAAAATATAATGGCAGACCAAAATATTGAAGTTCAGAATACAGAGAAGGAATCTCAAATAATAAGTTCAATTAATGAAGATAATGAAATTCAACCAACGCAACAAGATTGGAAAACTTTACCAAGAATTGCCGATCATTTACCTACTGGTAAAAATAAAATTTTGATTACTTCTTTTAAATTTTATTTATTAATAAGATATGGGATATAATGATATTTTTTTTTATAATTAATAATATTTATAATATTTAGTGGTATGGTTTGTTGTATTTTGTGAACTTTGTGAAAGGTTTACATATTACGGAGTATCAGGACCATTTCAAAATTACATACAATATCCTCCACCAGCGAAATTACATGGACAACCCGGAGCTATTGGAGCGGGTCAAGAAACTGCTACAGCTTTGGGATATTTTTTTCATTTTTTTTGCTATGTAACTCCTTTGATAGGTGCAGCTATAGCAGATCAATATCTTGGAAGATTCAATACGATATTAATGTTTTGTCTAGTTTACATGGTTGGATTAACCATTTTAACAACAACAGCGATTCCTGCAGCTATTCAAGCCAAAGCTGCTTTTCCGGGTTTGATACTCTCCATGATAATTATTGGTTTGGGAACAGGAGGAATCAAATGCAATGTTAGTCCATTAGTGGCTGATCAATATACGCGTACTAAACCTTATGTTAAAAAATTAAGTGATGGGAAAAAAGTTATTGTGGATCCAAAAATAACAGTTCAATCTATTTTTCACTGGTTTTATCTTGCCATTAACGTTGGATCACTTTCACCTATTCTCACAACTTATCTTGAAAAATATCATTCATATTGGATGGCTTATCTTGTTCCACTTATTATGTTTTTCGGTGCTATTGGAGTTCTTATTGTTTTTAGAAAGAATTACGTAAAAAAACCACCACAAGGATCAGCTATTTTAAAATTTTTCCGTGTTCTTAAAGTGGCCTTTATGAATGGTAGAAATCTTGACAATGCCAAACCATCAAATTTATCAAAAACATATAATATAACTTGGGACGATAAATTTGTTGATGAAGTGAAAAAATGCCTTGAGGCTTGTAGAGTATTTATATTTTTCCCAATTTATTGGCTTTGCTATGAACAAATGTCCAATAATTTAGTTTCACAAGCTTCTGTTATGCAAGTTGGTGATCTTCCAAATGATTTAGTTATGAATTTAAATCCTATTAGTTTAATAATTTTCGTTCCATTAACCAATAAAATTATGTAAGTATATTTGTTTTCTGCATTTATTTAATTTTACAGTTGACAGAATTCATTAATATTATTTTATATAGATATCCAGCATTTCAAAGATTTGGTATAATAATTCGTCCAATCACGCGCATTTTTATTGGATTTCTGTTATGTGGTTTGTCAATGGCATATTCTGCGATAGTTCAGCACATTATTTATAAGACTGGTCCATGCTTTGAATCCACGGGTTGTATGGTCGATGGTGAGGTTGTTCCTAATAATGTGAATGTTTGGGTGCAATCTCCCTCTTATATTTTAATCGGGTTTTCAGAAGGTTAGTTGAATTTTAAAAGTTTTATTTATCAAATATTACTTAACTAATCTATTAATTATTTTATTCAAAGTTTTTGCAAGTATCACAGGACTAACTTATGCATATGAAAGGGTAATTAATTAATTCAAACCACTAAAGATAATGTTTGTTTATTATATAGATTTTAAAATAATTTTATTTTTTTTTTTTATTTTTTTTTATAAGGCACCAGATGAATTGAAATCTACAGTGACGGCTTTATATTTGATGACGACTGCATTTGGTTCAGCATTAGGATTTGGCGTTGTGCCATTATCAAAAGATCCATATCTTGTTATTTTATACGTTACACTTAGTATTTTAGTTGTCGTAACTGGATTCTTGCTGTTATTCACTTTTAAAAAATATGATCAAGAGGAAGAACAAGAGGAAGTTGAATTGTTAGATAAATAATTGTATTTTTCAAAAATTTTTCCAGCATAAATATTTATAGTATAGTATTTATTAATATAACTTATATAACTTAAATTTTTGTATATTATTAAAGAATATTTTTAATGATCTCTAAGAGCCTATCTAAACTAATTGAAATATGATATACTTTTTGAAATGGGAGTAATTTTCTCAACTCCTTGTCATGATATCATCGGAAAGAAATCACACTAATGCTTTTATGGTAAGCTTTTCGTCGTGCTAAGTCGAAACTTATTCCTATTCCAAATACTTTTGAGGAAACCAACCTACTTTGCTTATATACTTTGTTTATCTTATATTGTCAAGAAAATATATTGCAACACTTAGACATTACTTGTATATTGGATTGTAGTTTGATTTACGTAACTTAAATATAAAGATATATTAAAATCCTTTTTTTTTACTGAGCGTTTTTTGTTGACAAAATATTTGAATTTAATGAAATTATAAATTTATAACAAATAAAACACTAACCATCACAAACAATATCTTAATCCAATGATAAATTTTAGAGATAAGATTTTAATAAAGATATAAAAAGAAAATCTAAATTATTTCTTTGGAACATTTCTCTGAATTCTTTACCAGTTTTGACAAATAACTTCGATCACTATTTATAAATTTAGGATAGTATCAGCAAATTTTCTTTCAGCTGAATTATCTCAGTATAAATCGAAATCGACATTTATTCACACGAACTTTTTTTTTTTGCAAATTTAATTATGAATCTGTGCTGGCGTTAAAAATATAACTGAGGATCCGGTGATCCAACTCGACAATCTATTAAAAAAAGTCACATTAACACTTTGATTACTAAATGATTATCATTCAATTTTAAAGTTATTTTATTTCTTAAGAGAACTTTGTTTGCTAAGCTGAGCTAAGCTGAGTGATTTTTCTTCTTAGATCCTATGCTTTAGAATGATATATGTCTTGCATAAACAATAAGTCTTCACATAAACTTATTTTCTTTCTTAATAATTTCAGGTTCAAGATCTTAGACACTTTTATCAAAATATATCATCATCAGATTCTATTGATCTAAGTTCGTAATATTTATTACCTACATAATATATAAATATTGGCTATTACAAATTTGGTACTAAAAATGATTTATTATCTTTGAAATCCTCAAATTCTTCTGGAATGATAAAACAGGATTTCATTTATTTGATGACACTGCATTTTTAATAGTTATGGTGTAAATTACTTTTTAATAATCATATTGAACTATTTAAAGTTTCTATTAATATTATCAATATCAGATATGTACTGTAGTGTTGATTGAATACTAGCATTAAATAATTAATGTGTAAAGCATAGTAATGCTTAACCGGTAACATCAACTCTAAGGATATATTAAAGATACCTTTGTGCTATTGAATGGTTTACAAGGAGATCACCCTATTGCTATTGAAATTCATTCTCTATAATATTTATTTCATGCTGTAATAAATTCAGAATAACCATTGTGAAGCTTTCCCTTCATGCAAAATTGTCAATGCTAAAGCTAGTCACGAAAACTCAAATCAGGATAATTAAATATGCACAATGATATAAAGTATTGTTAATAGAATTTGGAAATTCTGTAATAATACATTTTATTTAAGTTTGCATCATTTTGAATATTGTCACTACGTTGATTGGAATTGTTGGGTAATTATTTTGGAAATATGTTAGCATAGACAATAAATTTAATTGTTTTAAACTCTATGACCATAATGCATATGAAAATGTTATACTATCAGGGACGGATGAAACAAAAATTTAATCTACATTTAGAGCAGATCACCTGTTTTTTTAATCATTTTACATGACTACGTAAACCAAACCACATAATACTCGGTAATATACCTATCTTATATAAATTATTTTTAATATAATTTATTAATTCCAAATTACGTTAATCTTATTCTTCTATCTTTTCTGTAGTTTTCATTAATTCTCTTAATAATATTGTAGCATATGAACTAGCCGGCAAGGAAAAATTTATTTTTAATGCAGTATTTTTACCATCTTACAGAATCGTTAAGAATTGTAAATTATTAAGTGATATTAAAAGTGAAAGTAAAAAAATAAAATCTCAATAAAACTTAATTACCGGGTAATGATTCTGGTTCTGATTTTCCATCCAACAAATCTAAGTCAGTTAAGGACAATGATATGTTTGGATCATCATACTTGAAAATTTTCCTATAATAAATTTCAAATTTGAAATTAACTAAATATTTTTATAACCCTCATCAAATTCCCATGAAAACGTAATGCGAAATTATAAATAACCATGATAAATCACTAGGCTTTCCCATGATTTTTCTATATGATCCTGATAAAGAAAGTTCCCTATATATAAATAATAACCAAATAATTTCTAAGGATTTTTTTTTTTTTTTAAAAAAAAACAACATAAATATTATTAAACTTGCTTGACATTTCTTCTCATTTCACGTGGATCCAAATGATCTTTCCACATTAGTTCTTTATACTTCTCAAATATGTTATTATCAGGATAAATAACAGAATATCCAGGTAAAGGTAACACCACATCAAAAATTGAATAATTCTTTAAATCTTCTTCTGTAAGTACTTTCACTTTAATTTCCTGTTTAAAATAAAAGTTTAAATAATTATATTGAAAATCGATAAGAATATAATGAAATTATAGTTACTTTGCTATCATCCGAATTAACAGTAAAATTATCATCCATTAAATCTTCATTATCTATACCTGTAAATGAATACTCATCCTTAATAATCAAATCTCCTACAACTGGAGCACTACAACCATGTATGCGTATCCTCTCTGAAACAATACTGTTCCATATATATGATTGATACGCATGTACATACATAAGACGTAAATTTCTTGGTATCTAAATAATAAGACAAGTTATAATAAATTATAAATATAAAATAAAAATGACATTTAACTTACTGTTGCAAAAGCTCCCGCAAAATCATTAATCAAACCAGTCTTTGCAAAATAACTTAATATGTGAGTTTCCGCAATACACTGTTTGGGAAATAATTCTAACGCCTTTTTCGCATCACGATTCTCTGTCCAAAGCTGTCTTGCTACCTGATGATCCTGACGATCTAAATAAGTTATAAAGATTAATATTTTTATCTAATCAACGTCTTATTTATAAAATTGATGAATACCTCCGGGTCGTGGCTTCATAATCAAGTTGACAGCCTCTTCCCAGTTATTCTGTAAAAGCGCACGACCAACGTGAAATGTAGGAATAGTTGAACTACCAAATCTTTGCATGCCTAATTAAATAAATAGTATTAATAAATGATATAGCAATAGAATTTGTATTATTTGATCATTCACCATAATAATTAATAAATCCACGTGATTGCAAAGAATCCATAGCCTTTGAAATTATTTCTTCATTTTCGACTTGAACATTTCTGAAATATAAATAAAAATAATAAATGTATTTGACATTAAGTTCCAAAGAAAATTTTAATAATAAATTTACCTTATTGTAATCACAAAATGATTCCCCCTCAAGTCACCAAGTTTCAATGGATCCTTAACATATCTAAGTTATAAAAGGAAGTTTTCTTTGAAATATTGATAAATAAAATATAACATTTGATTTACTTAACCTACTTAAAATTTCCTAATTTCATCCCTCTAAGATTGGAATTCATTCCGAATAATCTTTCAGCTTTTATCCTATTTGCAGTTACTTTCTGAACAGTTATAGCGCGACGATCTTTCGTACCAGCATAAGAAAATGTTTTCGAATGAACTCTAGTTGTTTTAAAAAAGAAAATAATTAAATAAAATTAAGAAAAAAATTCGACAGGGTTTGGATAGGGAAAAAGCAAGAAAAGAATATGATTAGAGGACGAAAAGATGAGGAAAGATAGAAGGAAAAAAGGACAAGAAGAGTAGTGATATTAGAAGAAGATAAAAAAACATTAATGAATTAGAAGAAGGTGGAGATAATGGTGAAGATAAAAAAAATTGTGGATAACATAGAAATCTACTTTAAATAAATGGTTTTGAAGTATTAAATTAATAATTGAAAACCATACTTTAAGAGCTTGCCCAGAAAATTAATAGCTTCAATAGTATCCCTATTTTCTTTATATAAAGTAAACTGACAATAAGATCCACCCAATGCATTCCAGATGTCATTTTTTTGTTGTTTATTTCTTCTGTCTATAAATGAGGTATAAGGTTATTGAATTGTAAGGATAAATATATAAAAGCTTTTTATGATTTACCCTTTCTTGTCTTATCAGTATGCATATTGATCCTTATTACACCATCTTTTGCTTCTGTATTCAACTTATTGCCAAAATGTTCCTTGAAAAATTGATGAATGTCTTTTCTTTTATTTTTATCTTTTTCAACCTTAAAAAAAAAAATGGTTTAAGTAAAATTGTTTTTTTTTTATAAAAAATAAAATAAATAAATGCAATATTAAAATTAATTAATATTTTTTACTTTTGTGTCAACAAATGATAGATTTTCATCTTGACCATTTAATAAATTTTGAATCTGGATTGAAGTTTCCTCACCGAGCAAAGTTTTCATTTTTTGAAAAATTTGTTCATCAGATATTTCCTAAATTAAAAAAATTAATTACATATTAAAAGCAATTTAGTATATTAGTCACATTTTAATAAACACTATAAATACTTGCTTCTTTTGGTATTTCAATAACTTCAGGTTTATCTACAGATTTTTCTACTTTGGGAATATTGAAATCTGTAAGATGAACGATATTTCTAGCATTATCAATTTCATAAACCATAAAATCCGAGTATCTAGAAGGAGAAAAAATATAAATTGTTAGATGAAGAATTTAGAGAATTAGTAAAATATAAAATTACCTTTGTTTTATAACACCTAAAAATCCAGGAATCGATGGGTCAGCATATTCGATGATTCCAACATCTCGTTCACGAATCATTTGATTTGGCTTAATACTCGAAACAGTTTTGTCAGTTATTTCTTCTGAATTATTTGTATTCACATCTGGCGAAACAATAATAGATTCTCCTGAATTTAATCGAATCTTTTTTACTGGTTGTTCTTCATGAGAAGACATATTATTGAATTTAAAATTTTCCATTCCAAATCTTTTTTGAAAATTTAAGGAACGTCGTGAAAACCGGGAAAAAAACATTGCATTTTTAATATTAGATTTGGGTTGAGATCTATAGATTATCGGAATAAGATGACCAGAATTATTGGTATGATTGGCTGAAATTAAAAATCATTAAAATTAGCAGAAAATTTCTCGTTTATATAGTTACACGGTTACACTTAATTTGAAAGCCCTAAAATGAATTTAATATGTACTGATTTGATTGGTGAAATTATAGATTATGTAAAACATGACTCGAATAAGAATATACCTGACTGTAAATGTACATGTATATGAATGCTCCTTGTTTGGAAGTTGAGCTCGGAATTTGCGGAAACACTATATATATTCTCCGAAAATCCTCAAGTAATTTCAGACTTATTCTGTTTTTCGGATTTTTAAAAAAAATTTTTTAATAAAAAGAAACTTTTTTTTTAATCAAATATTTTTTTGTGCTAAAAAATGATGGTTAAAATTGAAGATCAAGGGGTTGCGACTGGTTCAAGCACTAGAAATGATTTTTCTGATATTAGAGCAAGACATAGTAATAATGAAAGAAACAAAGACGAGAACGAAAAAAGTGAAGTCGGAAAATTTTTTGAAAAACACATCCCTCAACATGTCTTAGTTAGAATAGAAGGTACATAAAAACATAACTTGTATATTTGTTTGTGATAAGAAAGAACTATATAAAAAAGATTGAATTTTAATAGAAATTTATGAGCAACTTAATGAAGTCAGTCAAAAAGCAATCATCTGTTTAAAAGGTTTTAAAAAAAATATATATATTTTTTTCTTTTTTTTTTAAGCGATATCAAATAATTAAATGTTTAATTTTCTTTCTTTCATTCCTTTCATTCCTTTCCTTTTTTTTTTTATCAACATTTTTTTTCAGAAATTTACGCAAGTGCCAAGAAAGTTCCAAAACCTACACTCGCTTTGTTAACTTTAACTGGATTGTTATCATTCTATATTATTTCAATGTTTTTAAATATGATTTATTTGCCAGCAACAGATCTAATCTGTAACGTTACTCCCTATTCTAATTCAGTCTTTTCATTTTGTAAATCTTCAATTCCAAATTTTACTGCTATGGTTGAAGCTCAAGTTGAAGCACAAGAACGACTTTTAAAACAAGCAGCAGAACTTGATTCAGAAGGTTCATTGGCTCATGATATTAAAAAAGCCGAATTAGCTACAAAAGATTTAATGCTGCTTGTTAAATATTCTAATTTAAAATATAAATCAATGTTAACTGAAAAATTGGAAGAGTTCGCCAAAGCAAGTTTCGAAGCAAATAGCGATCTTCAGACCTTACAAGTTAGAGCTCAAACTTCTTTAGATAATACTTTAACTTATATTTCATTTACTTTAAAAGCTATTGAAGAATTCAGTGGAAAAGTTGTCAGTCCAAGACAAGAAAGAGATTTAACCAAACTTCATGATTCTCTTATGAAATTGACTGATGAAGATCTTCGAAAATTGATTTATGCCACAGACCATGCATTGAAAGCGTAAGAAGTTCTTTTAAATATTCATGTATAATTAGGTATTTTTATTAAAATTTTTTATTTTGTAAAAAAAAAAAAAAATAGGCTTAAGAGACTTGATGCGATGCAAAGTTCTATTCACGAAATAGCGGCTCAAGAAGAAAAGTTACAAGAAATCGGTCTGGAAGAATTACTTTCCGATCTCTGGTCATTACTTGGTGGAAATGGAGTAGAAAAATCAATTTTCGAGAAGAATCTACGATTACTTAAAAATCTTGATCATCAAAGAAAAATAGCTGTTGAAAGAATTGCTATTATTATGGAACATCTTGAAAAATTCCAAATGCAATTGAACCTTTTACGTGAAGAAACTGTAACGCGTCTTTTGGTCGATATTCCTGTTGAAGTCCAATTAACGAATATTAAAAAAGCTTTGATGAGATTACAAAATGATGAAATTACTATTGGTGTAAAAATCGATAATGAAAATCAACGTCAATTATAGTCTAATTTACTAAATTTCACGCAGTACTTAAGGTTCTTTTTATAAATATTAAATATTAATATTTGTACATATGTTTTGTGTTGTATAATCTTTAATAAATTACAAATGAATCAATGTATATAATAGCGACTATATGAGATAACTTTATACAGCATTTTGCGTTATTTAAGTTTGCTATGCCTAATCTCGATAGATCGAATACTATTCGTCGAATTTGCATTTTTTTCAACAAACAGAGATTCCTTATGGTGGTAATACTGTACATTATATGGATAATTTCAATTTAATCAATCCTTTAAAAATAACGTATTACATAAAGAACATAAAGAAATAAAAACCTTCCAATCAGTATTTGGATAAATGGAATAAATTTGATAATGATCTCTTAAATTGATGTCTTTTAAAAAATTCAAGGAAATGGTATAACAATTTTCAAAAAATAGATGGATTCTTGATGATCATATGATAATAATAATTATTATGAAGGAAATTTTATTTTCGCTTCAAATTCTGGTATTTTCATCGTGATTGATGTAAGATAGACGTAATGCAAGAAGGTCAAGAAATGTATTTCGGCGAATAACCTTTGATAAGAATAACTCGGAAAAAGTTACACTTGAATTTTTCGGTGTTTTATATAAATTCTAAGTTATACTCACGTTCATTCTTTATTTCCTAAATAAAAAAAATATCCTTGACGTAAAATTTCATGACTATTGTTCTTTTGCTGTATAATTTATTTGTGTTACTCCGTCAGAAGTTATCTGTTATACTTTTACGCGTTACATTACGTGAAATACTTCTCATGAAATATTGTATAGATTAATGCACGATATTCATGGTTAATACAAATTTCATTAGAATAATAACCGCCCCCAAAAAATGGGGTGTCTGGGACTACCAATTAATTTATCCAAATATAGTTAAATTTAGTCACAAAACTTTAAATTAAAAAATTAAAATAAACAGTCCCAATTTAATTTCAGCTCTCTCTTCTACCAAATAAAACCAAAATGACTTCCGAAAATGACGATGTATGGGCTTCAGATGAAGACACATATGATTATGATAGAATGATGTCTTTAAAAGAGTGGGATCGTATGAACAAAAATTTCGGAAATGTATTTATCATTAAAAAATATATGAATACCCTAAAAAAGACTGAATTAAAATATCTTTATTATTTAGGTTGGATATAAAGAAGGAATTGTAGAAGGAAAAGATGTTACAATTCAAGAAGGATTTAATAAAGGATATGTTGAAGGAGTAAATATTGGTATGGAATTTGGTAGATTAAGAGGGTTGTTAAAGTAAGTAATTTATAAAAATAAACGTATTGAAAAAAATCATCATTAACTTATTTCTTATTTATTTATCAGTACATTATTGGTATTTTATAATAATGAAGATGATAGTAATAATGATAATAATGAGTTAAAATCACCAAACCAATCAACTGTTAATGAATTAAAATCATTAGAAGATAATCTTGCTAATCTAACTGCAGATAAAGTTTTTACACGAGATTATTTTAAAGCTAATCAACAGGATTTAAAAAAGCAAAATAATGCATGCAAAGACGATTGCAGTTGTTTTTCAGATACACTAAATATGGAAAAAGAAAAAGATAATTGCTGTAATAGGGATATCACAAATGAAAATAATGATGAGAAAATACGGAATTATAATCTTGAAAAACATAATAAACCAAATGAGAATTTAGCTGAGAAGTTATTGATAGAATATAGAGAGAAGGTTTATCGGTTATTAGATGAACTTGGATTTGATATGAATTCCTTTTAAAACTTTGATTGGTGCAAATTCAAGAAATTTTATTAGTTTATCAGTTTTGTAACATTATAAATGTAAATAAGCAGCAATGAATTTTTTTATGCATTCAGGTATTAAATAAATAAATAAATTTTTATTTTTTTTTTCGCACAATTATTTTGACGATGACATATATTTAGTAAAAATTTCAATTTGGGAAAAATATAATTACTACTACTAAAAGTATCCTTTTTTATGACACAAATATTATATATAAAAATATTTAAAAGGAGATAATTTAATATATTATCATAATATGCAGATTATGGATGCTTTGTTAACAAGAATACCATGTGTTAATTGATTATATGAAAACGGGTTTATAATAAACGGTGGTAATATACTAAAAACACAAAAATATGATTGATAAAGTGAGCTTTTTTAATTATTCAATCATATTAATATTATCATACTTTACCTTTTTACGATATCTCGTGGTTCCAGCCACAGCCATAACACCATCTCGTATTGAACAAGCGTATAAATGATTCAACACAACATGATTTGGTACCGGAAGAACACTGTTGTCTTCCTTAGATACAATCGAACTATTTAATATAACCTTTTCTAAATGAGGTGGTAACGTTGGCGGCTGTTCGTCAGCCATACACTCTCGGTGTTCAAAAGGATCATCAGAGTCCTTTAAGCTATTTTCAGCTATACTAAGAGAATGAGCATATGCAAGAAGGTATCCTGGAAGTTCATCGGTATATTCGCCAGGTGGTGTATTCGAGAGAAATCCTACATACAAATATTTTAATTTTCGATAAGGATTATCGTTTAATAAGTTGCAAAAAAAGAATTTGTTCCACGTACCAGAGGAATCTAAGCTTTCTTTTTCTATAGAATTACAATCATCATCTTCATGGACTTCTAAATAATTTACTAAATTTCCATCTGGGTCTGTCGCGGTTGAAAAATCATTAGAACATTTCCATTCATCATCTACGATAAACTTAAGTTTATGTGTCCCAGGTTCTAAGTCAATAACGGTGGTAAAATCACTCGTGCTGCTCAAACAATTTAAAATGAAATTAATTGTTTAATACATGTCCCTATGAAACCAACCAAAATAATTAAAATGAGTGATACAAACCTTTTACTTAATCTTACATTATATTTCCAATCATTGAAAGTGCCGGTAACAAATACGTTATTACCACCTTGACTCCATGTAATGATAGTGGGAATCCCTTTTACTTTCGCGTCTGCGTAAAACCGGATTATAAATAGATTGATAAAGGAAAAAAAAAAATGAAATGAATTAAAAAAACTGTATGAAAAATCCAAGAATGTTTTTGTCACGAGTGTCCAAAAGGGATGTCTTATTCTTCCCCAAGGAAAATAAACCTTGTGCGTTAACACTTGTCATTGGTGCTATCCCTCCAATTGAACCGAAATCATGTATAATTTTATTAGTGTTCTTGTATGACGGTTCTACCGTCACAACAGATGAACGTTGACTATTCATTCTGTCCAAAATTTCACTTTCGTTAAAACTTGAAGCCAAACTTCCATCTTGACTGTTTCCATAAAATATATCTTCTATTCCATCGATTTTTTTATACTCTTCATGTGTAAGCAAAGGTGAACCGACGAAAGGAGAATTTGAACCGAAATCATGAAACGAACTCTTGATTGGTTGCCCAGTTGCAACAGGTTTTGTTGGTTCTTCTTGACTTGCTACCGAGGATGGTTCTTTTTCACTTTTTACTTGCGTTCCGGATGGATTATTGTCGTTATCCGTAGACGATGTATTTCCCATTGATTAATTAAAAATTAACTAAAAAAAAATCTATTAAAAAAAAGGAAAGAAAATCGAAAGTTGGGGAAAAAATGGTTATTGACAGAGTAAAAAAAGGAATAAAAAAAATTACAAACTTTATTTGAATTTAAGAATTGTTCTCATGTGATTGTTAGATGTCACATGCATGTTTACACCTTTTACGCCATTTTTTTTTGAATTTCGACAAATTTGGAAATGGATGTAAGTAATAAATTCCTTAATCAGAATAAATTCCCATAGCTCTTTAATCTTGAATTTTTTAGTTTCCTTTGAACAAACCGTTTTTTTTTTAAAAAAAATGGCTTCGGGCAACATTGATAATAACGCTATGGGTACATAGTTTAAAATATTTTCAAAATAAGTTAGAGTTTGTGAAATAGATATTCTTTTTGCTCTGGTTTATTAGTGCTTTTGATTTTGTAATAATTTAACAGAACATGGAAATATGATCAAATAATAACAATAAAGATAAATATAAAAATGAAATCTTTTAAAAATTTATGCTCAAATTATTTAATGTCTTTTTATTGTATATTAATTTTTTTTGGAAGTGAGCTGTCCGGTGTGCAACCAACAAGTTGATATTTCAATAATTAATGAACATATGGACAATAAATGTACGCCACCTGCAAATATTGGAATTGGAAATCATAAATCTTCAAAGAATACTTCACCAAACAAATCTCCTCTCAAAAAAATAGTTATCACAGCAAAGGTAATATTAAAAAAAAAGGAAACCCCGAGAAATGATCTAATTAATTAAAAATATTTTTAGAACGATTTCTTTACTCCTAAATTGGAAACATCATCAAACACTTCGCAAAGCATTCAGTCGCCTTTTCCCGATAAACGAGAGAAGAGATTTTTCGAGAGATCAATTTCGTCAAGTAGTAATCGACCTAACAAACAAATCAAAACAAGCAATACTAAAGTTGACACAGTACCATTGGCAGCGAGAGGTAATTTATTGTTATTATTTTAAATAAAGGTTGAAAACCCTTATTAATCGTTACCCCTTCTTTTTTGATCTAAAAGTTCGACCAAATGGCTTTGAAGAGTTTATAGGACAAAAAGAACTAGTTGGTATTAATGGATGGTTAAAAGAATTGATCTTGCGTGACAAAGTACCGTTAAGTACAATAAATTTCTTATATTATCTCAAAAATATCTTCGAAAATTGAACCTTGTTTAATTTTCAGTTCGATGATAATGTGGGGGCCAAGCGGAGTAGGAAAAACGACTCTCGCAAGAGTAAATTTCAAATTTATATTATTTTTTTGATTTATTTATTTCTCAACTCATACATTAATGACATTTATTCAAAGATCATAGCAAAATTAACACGATCATTCTTTAAAGAATTTTCCGGAATCACACATGGTAATTATTTTCATTTCTTTCTTTTTCATTTGATCATTTTATAATTAACTAGTTGTTTATATTTTAATAGCTTCCGCCGATATAAAGTGCGTTAAAGTATATGGTCATTGGTTTTGAAAAAAAAGAAAAAGCTTAATAATTCCTTGTAAATTAGGAAAGCATTTGATGAAGCGAAAAATGAACAAAAATTGACAGGAAAGCGTACGATCATTTTTCTGGACGAGATGTAATTATTTTTCTTGTACCACCATGCTAAATTAATTCCTTCATATTTTTTTATTAATATATATTATTTTATCATTTAGACACCGATTTAATAAGGCACAACAGGATTTATTTCGTAAGCGTATGATTAATTACAATATGTTCGTTACAATTTGAATCAAAGTTTACTTATTATTTCTATTTTAGTTCCATACGTCGAGTCAGGAGGTGTCACACTTATAGGTGCCACTACAGAAAATCCCTCCTTTAAGATTAATTCATCACTTCTCAGTAGATGTAAGGTTTTTACTTTAAATAAATTAACAACAGATGAAGTAAAATCTATCTTAAAAAGAGCAATAGATGAAATTCGAAAACAAAATATTCAAAATAGTCAAAGTGAAGAGTCAAATACGACTTTGTCTGAAAACGATGATGATAATAAAGTGGATGAAGATGCATTACAATGTTTAGCAGTTATGAGCGATGGCGATGCACGAATAGCGCTTAATGCATTGGAAATTGCTTTGAATATGAAATCAAAGAAACGTATTACCAAGGATGATATTAAAAATGTTTTCCAAAAATCTCCACTTTATGATAAAGATGGTGAAGAGCACTATAATATTATTAGTGCATTACATAAAAGTATGCGTGGAAGGTAAATTTAAAATTTTGTCTTGGAGTTTTATGACTTACAATTAAACTAATATTTGATATTTACTGTAGTGATGCAAACGGTGAGAATTGTGAAATTATTCAAACCATGAATTAAATAATTTTTGCATCGAAATTAATTTATTATAATTATGAATAGCAAGTTTATATTGGCTAGGACGAATGCTAACCGGAGGAGAAGATCCTTTATATGTAGGTTCGTACTAAGTAGTTTTCGTTTGAAGGAATTTATTTTACATTACATTATTTGAATAAATATTCACGTAAAAATTTTTGATATTTTAGCCAGAAGGCTGATTGTATTTGCATCAGAAGATGTTGGGCTAGCTGATAATAGTGCATTACCTCTGGTAAATAAAATTATTAAAACTTTTTTAAAAAAAATGTTCGTACATTATCTTAAATGAATTTTTTTTTTACTATAGGCAATTGCAACATATCAAGCGTGTCAATTTATTGGCATGCCAGAATGCGAAATTAATTTAGCGCACTGTGTAACATATTTAGCGGAGGCAAAAAAGAGTGTTAGATCATATAAAGCATACGGTTTGGTAATTATAATTATATAAATATTTATTCTTATGCACTTTAAATAATAATTGTGTATATAATGAATTCTCATATTCATCAGGTTAAGGAAACCATTAACGAAGAATACAACCACCCCGTACCGCATCAGTTGAGAAACGCGCCAACCAAATTAATGAAAGTAAGTAACATTTGTTCATAAATCATTCCTACATTCCAACACATTCCAACACATTCTTTTTTTTTAGAAACTCGGATATGGTGCTGGATATAAATATAATCCGGACTATAAGGGATCTGTTCACCAAGAATATTTACCTAAAGAACTAAATAGAAAGGTATTTTTAGATGTTTTCAAGCCAGAAAAAAGAGATTATGTTAGGCCGAAAGAACAAAATGCTGAGGTTGAGATAAAAGTGGAGATGGAAAACTATAAAGAGATTGACTTTAATTATCCATTTGATGAATTTGGTGAATCCAGTGGAACACATAATTATGATATTACTGATAATCAATAATATCGGAGAATTGTGGTAAGGTGATTCAATATTCAATATAATTTGATTTTGTAATTTCAAATAAATAAATAAAGAATAAATTTTCAAATCTACGTTATACATTAATATAGTTTATTTAATAAATAGTTAAAATAATAAAAAACATTATTTACAAGATTTTATAATAAATATCCGATAAAAAAAAAAGGAAAATTTGCAATAATTAATTATTTCTCTGTAAATTACAAATTAGAGATATTTTCTTTAAAATAAAAATAATAATAATAAAAAAAAAAAAAGCATTATTTTATACTGGTAACTTTGATCCTGCAAACCTATCAATCACCTATTTTTTGGGAAATGTTTTTTTTTAATATTTTTCCGTTAATTTATATATAAAAAAAAAATGAAAATTCAAAGAATTTAAATCATACATTGGAAAAGTATGGTGCACTGAGTAACGTTCCGATAATCGGTACTTTTCGTAAGAAACTTATAACCACTGGGAAGAAATCTCTAAAAAAATGTATTTTTCTTGTTAAATAAAAAAAAATAACCATAGTATCATCAATAATTAAAATAAATAATAAAAAAAATTACCCAAATAAATTTAAGAATCCGAACAATTCAATAATTATTCCCGTCTTTGGCCATTTAAAGAAAACCAATAATATTCCACCAAAGAAACAAATCGTTCCTCGAATTTTGTTTTTACGAGCAAAAAATATAAACGTTTTATTAAAACCAATAATTAACGTTATACCTGAAAGGAATAATATCTATAGATATATACATAAAGAAAATTCGTAAGGAGAATCATATAAAAAGAAACAATACAAATTTTATTTTATTTTTTTTTTTTGCAACATACATTTCCAATGGCTAATAATCCTCCATCAAAGAGAAGCAAAATACCAAGTATCATGAAAAATACGCCGAACGCTGTTAATCCAACACCAATCTCTACAAATAAAAAGAAAGAAAGAAATTAATTGATAAAATAAAATTTCGAAAGAATTTAACCAAATGAAAAGATCGTTGAATTCTTCTCGATTCAAGAAGCACCTTCTAAACTCAAATAAAAACATACTCTGAGAATCTGATAACCACATGCTTTTAAATTGGTTTATTTGAAATTAATGGTGTCAAAAATAAGAAATTAATATAAAGAAAGGTAGAAGTTTTTTTTTTGAATGAACTTTGAGTTTCCGAAAATGTGTTTATCATAAATTGGTTTTGATTATCTCCTAATCTAGTATAGTTAAGCGAGACGGTACTATGTAACACCGATTTTCCCAGTTTTTTCTTCATTTAACAGATGGGAACCAAAATTGGTGCGTGGCAAATGATGACAGGTTAATTATTAAGAAAATTAATTGTGTTACAAATTTTCGCCAAATTTGTCTAGAAAATTTATTTTTATACAAACAAATCAACAAACCGGCATGTTGTCATGTTCTTACGGCTGTTAGGACTTAGAATAGTCTTTACGTTCGATCGGGTGTGACCTTCATTATATTTTCGTACGTTAATATAGTTTTTAATAATTACACATTTTTAATATATTTCATGATAACATTAAAAGAAGGCCTACAAAGTTACAACCATACTAAGTGATTATGTGCATTTTATACACAATTTCCAAAAATAGAAAAAGCAGATGAAAATGTCAATTATTCATTCGTGCGGGACGGGAATATGATCGATCCTTTTCTGTACTATAACGTATTACATGTACGATCCATAAGTTATGCATTAAAGACTTTAAAGTTGCAATATTAATAATAATAATTTATTTAGTGTATAACAAAAACGCAATGCGTCATTGATATTGGTTAAAACATGTATTTTACACAGTCATGGTTAAAAACAAATAAAAATTCTACTGTTACATATGTTAATATGCTAAAAATATCATTAATTTATTTACCAAAAATTGATAATCGAAAAAATTGTTAAAATCGTATGAAGAAATTTGTAACGTAAAATGAATATAAATTCTTGTCTTATTCCCTTTTTATTTAATTCATTCCTCTCCTTTTCGATTCATTATCCTTTTCCCTCCTTTTTTTATCCTCTCCCGTTATAAACTTGAGAGAGATATCCTTAATATCTATCCCTTTAATATTATCCTCTCTTTAATAATATCCTTCCTTTAATATTATCCTTTCTTACAATATGAAAAAATTCAATCTTTTGATTTTAACAGTTTTCTTAGTTTGTTCATCTGAATTTATCTTCGTCAGTGGACAAACTTTAGATGGTACATGTGGAGCGATTGGAAAAAATCAAAATTGTGGTAGTCTATGTTGTTCGCAATTCGGATTTTGTGGTAGTTCAACAGACTACTGTGGTGCGGGATGTCAAACAAGTTTTGGAACATGCGGTTCACCAGCTTCAGGAACACCTCCAACAACTTCACCTCCTAAAGTTAGCGCTATTACCACATGCAAGGAACCTGGTACCGTAGCCATTACATTTGATGATGGTCCTTCTAAAGTAAGTATTGTAAACCTTTTTTTTTTTAAAAAAAAAAAATTTTTAAACATTTCACTAAAAAGTTTCCCTTCTTTTTATTTAGTTTACACATACATTATTAGATTCATTGAAAGCAATGGATGTTAAAGCAACATTCTTTATTAATGGAAATAACTTTGGATGTATTTATGATTTGGCAGATGTATTAATCCGTGCAAAGAGGGAAGGACATCAAATAGCCCATCATACATGGTCACATCCCGATCTTGCAACGCTTACCAAAGAACAAATCGTATATCAAGTAAAAAAACTTGAAGAAGCCTTTTTAAAAATTATTGGAGTTGTTCCAAAATTCATTCGTCCACCATTTGGTTCTGGAGTTGACAGTGATTTGGTTATGAGTACATTAACAGAATTAGGATATACTGCAATAGTTTGGGATACTGATACGAATGATTGGCAAGGCAGAACTACCGCACAATCTTTAGATGTTTATAAAAAAGCTTCTCCACCACCACATGCTCATATCGTTTTAAACCATGATACTATTAAGAATACTGCTACCAATATGGCTCCAAAAGCTTTTAAACTTATGCAAAATAGAAAATTTAAAATTACAACTGTTGGTCAATGTTTGGGTATTAGTGATCCCAATAAATGGTATCAAAAAATCCAAGCTCCAGGAAAGAGAGATAATACTTGGGTTTGTACAGAAACTGATAAGACCGGTCCATAAATCAAAAGATAATATTACTTTTCATTTTACAGTAAATTAATTTAAAATAATTTTTTTTTATAATTCTCTTTATTTAGATTTTAAATAGGCAATATAATTTGTTCTTTTTTTTTATATATTCTAAATAAACGCTAATCTAATATAATCTGCTGCGCCAGAAGTTTTTATTAAATAAATATCGGTTCCCCCCGTTTAATTCATTTTGTACAATGCTACATATATTATTTGTTTATATAACATAAAATCTTTCAACCTATTTTTAGTGGATTTCAAAAATCACTAGTTATAAATTTGGTTAGATTTACATTTTAAGCACGATTCGTATCATTTTCTAAATGTAGTTAAAAAAGTATGGAAAAAAAGGATCTTAGATAACAGTGCATTTCTATGTCATGTAATAATGATTAGAAACTCTCACGGAATGTTTGTAATAGAATAAAATATTTTTCATGTTAGTTTAATTAAAATTTCCATCGAAGCCTTCCTTCATACCATGCGGTACTACTTTGTGCTACTTTGTCGTTATTTACAAATTTTCTTTATTCCCTAAAAGTGTTAAATGTTTAAATAAAAATATGAGGAATACGATAAATTTGGATTTTGTACATCATTATTTCGTAAAAACTTTTATTACTTATTGAGTTTATTTAGTAATAAGGATTTATTATTTTTTTTTTGTTGAAGTTTTAAAATGTAGGAATTTCCCCTTCTTTGTTTGTCATTATGATATTTATCATAAAATGATATAAAATCGATGAATTTCAAAAAAAACAAATAAATAAATTAACAAAAGATAAAAATTTTCATTCCTTTAACTTTAATTCTTATAAAAATATTATGTCTTATCAATATCTTCAACAAGGATTTGCTCTACAGCAACAAGGTGGATATATCCAACAACAGCAACAGCAACAACAACAACAACAACAACAAGAAAGTTATTCTCAATATCAAGGAAATGTTCAACCTAAACAGCAGCAACAACAAGAAGGTTATTCTCAATATCAAGGAAATGTTCAACCTAAACAGCAGCAACAACAAGAAGGTTATTCTCAACATCAAGGAAGTGTTCAACCAAAACAGCAACAACAACCTCAAATGTATTCTCCTACAATGCAAATGAATTCTCAAACTGCTGTTAAAGAAAAAGTTGCATTTGAAGGCACTCCAAAAGAATGGAAGTTTGGTTTATTTGATTGCTTTGCAGATTTGGGATTATGTAATTTTAAAATCATATTTTAATGCGGTGCTTATTTTTTTTTAATGTAATTATGATTCGATCGAATTTAACGAATAATTTATCATTTTAGGTTTCAAAACTACTTGTTGTCCTTGTGTCACTTATGTAAGTCCAAAAATATTTTTTTACTTTAAAAAAAAAAAAAAAATTGTAAAAACAAAAAATTTAATAATTTAATTTCTTTTAATAATTTATAGGGAGAAAGTAAAGGAAAATTAAATAACGATCCAAGTTCATGTACAGGAAATGCTCTCTTATATTGTTGTGCTCAATGTCTCAATTTAGGTTGCATTCTTGGTGCAATGCATCGTAACGAAATGAGATCTAAATATAATATTGATGTAAATATTTGAAGTTCTTTTTATCAAAATTGAAATTTTTTTTTAAAAAAAAAAATTATTAAATATTAAACATTAATTTTTCTTTAGGGAACTGGATTGGGCGATTGTTGTACTCATTTATGCTTCGGTTGTTGTGCTTTAATACAAGAATCTCGCGAGGCTAGCGCAAGGCCATACCTCTTAAATTAATGTATTTTTATATATTTATTACATAGAATACTGTATAATTAAGTAATATCAAACACTGATGTATTTATACTTATATATTAACATATTGTACTTAAAATCATATCAATATATAATCAATAAAAATTATATTCGCATTTCATAGATTTATTTTCCTTTTTCAAGTTCCACGAACAAAATTAAGTGCGCGTCATTCCTGTATAATTCACTTTAAATAGGTTATGGACCAGAATCAATCAATTTAATTTATTGAAACTATTTTATGCATTATATAAGAACTTTTTCAAAAAATATAATACCTAAATTCGAAATTATTATATTTTAAATTGATTCATGTAGTCAATTATTCCAGCATTGAACATATTGTACAGTATATACGTCAGATGAGGTTACTAATTAAGCAAATAGAGCCATTCTCACATCATTCAGACTTTTTTATTTAAAGTTCCCATAAACATTTGAATACAGCATATTGAACAATTTTGCAAAGATAATAAATACAACGATATCAGATCATTCAGATGTTGGATAATTCCAATTACATGACAAATCATTTTAATTGCACGCGGATTTTATACAAAATGTCTTCGATATTATCAACTATAAAATTGTACTCTAGCGGTTTGAACGAATCAACTAATATGTTTATAGATAGTCTTACGTTCCAAAAAAAAAATAATCTTACCAAAAATGCGTGAAGTCCACTGCATTAATCGTCACACTTTAATTGACACTCGTACTGCATAATATTTATTTTATATTATGCATTGTTGTGACAAATAGGTCGTCTCAATCAAAAAAAACGATATATTTGCACTAAAAAATAATACATTTTAAAAAGTATAAGACGAGCAGTCGAGAACAGTCGAACGGATAATCCGCGAGTGTAATAATTATGTGTAATAATATTATTTATTTTTTTAAAAAAAAAAATTTCAATTTAAAAAATTTGATAATGATTCTCTTTATTTTTGATTAATATTTATTTCTAGGCCTAATTTTAACGTTTAATTCTTCACAATTATTTAACATATTATTATAATTAATTTGAGGTTTTGTATTTTTATCCATTAAAATAACATCGTAATTTCTCAAGAACATGACCACCATAGTTTTAAGTATTATCATAGCTAAATCTTTAGCAGGACAAGATCTTAATCCTATACCAAACGTGTATAAAGGATCCTTGTATTCTTTTCTAAAAAAAGAATTTTCGATAAAATCTTTCTCATTTAATTCTTTTTCCTCCTCCTTTTTTTCCTCTAAATATAAAAATCTTTCAGGATCAAATTCTTCAGGATTTTTCCAATTAAATTTATGATTATGTATAGCATGTAAATTAATATAAACCATTTGACCAATATCCCATGTATAACCACCAATATTCTCTTTTTCATTTAATATTCTTGAAGTTAATGGATGTACTGGATATATTCTTGATACTTCTTTAATAACCGCTTCACAATAATATAATTTAGCTAAAATGAAATATGTGAATGTATCGGTTTGATGATTATTATTATTATTTAATGAATCAATTTCTTCCATCATACGATATTTTATTTTTGGATATCTACACATATAATAAATTATATAACTAAATGTATTTGAGATCTAAAGATGATAAAGGGAAAATTTTTCGTTAATAAATAAATAAATAAAATTTATAAAGACAAAATTGTTAAAATTATGATTTTACCGTGCCAATACCTTCACCTATTAAATCTTTCATCATAAAAACTACTTCATCATCTGTTAACGCACGTCCCTCGTCATTTTTTGTACCATAATTAATAAAAGAAGTTAACGCATCAGCTTTTAAATCTTGTTCTTTTGGAAACTTTGAAATTTCAGATCTACGCGCTTGAACGATTTTTAATAAAGATTCGTGAAATAACCAATAATCATTAAAATATTTTCTATAATATAATTTATAAACTAGAATTAAATAAATTTAAATTAGTAATATTTTAAATAATATATATATATATACATAAAAAAATTAAAAAGTAAAAAATTTATACATTACCTAGAAAGAAATTATTAAAAAATTTAGGTAAACCAATTAATTTAGAATTCAATTGATTGGATAACCATAAACTATTTTTAAATTTATTAATAAATAAATCACTTTTATCTAGAATAGGTTCGATTCCTTTTAATTTATTTTCATCTTTCATAATTTGATTAAAATAATTTGCCATTGAAAAAGATTTCTCTCTTGTGATTGATTGTAGAAATATATCTAAAGTAAAACAATTTATCCATTTTGATATATCAATAATTTTAATCATTTTATCTACATCATCATTATTATTAATAAATTTGTTATTTGTTGAACCGTTTTCTTTTTTACTTGAACCATTTTGAATTGAATCATGATTATTTGAATATGAATCTACAGATTCTATATCATTCCAATAATTCTCTAATTCTTTAAATTGTTCTTGTAATTCCATTACAATTTCTTTTAAAAATTTAGGTAACGTGACACATTTTATAAGAACATTCCTATGAAATTTCCATGAACTATATTCACGATTATGATAAATTCCCATTTCATTAATCTTTAATTCTTTAATTTCATTTTTATTCCTTAAATGAAAATAATTATATTCCAATTTTTCATCGTTAATGATTGAATTCGTCGATTTCATATTATTAACATATAAAAATTTTTCCGCTAAATCAATCCTATTGATCCAAATGATCCTTTCGTTAAAAGAATAAGTTTCAAATATATCTCCATAATTAGAAAATAATTCTTGAATAAATTTATTAGAAATTTTTTTATCCTCCTTTAAAAATCCTAATTGATATAAATTACCAATAAATGGTAATGGTAATGGACCAGGCAAAGGATTTTTTCTTTTAGAATATTTATAATAATAATAAATCGTATATATAAATAAAAGAAATGTAATTAAACACATATTGGAAATTATGTTTTTTAGTTTTTTAGGTTTTTTTTTTTTTTTTAAAAAAAAAAAAAAAAAGAGAAGAAAAAAACAACATTCAAATTTAAGAAATCCAGGGGAAAATTTTCAGAAAAACATCGGGACTATTTAAATTAAAATTTACATGTGAATTTGTTGTAAATCATTTAAAAATCATAATAAACAATTAGTTTTATATGGTTAATTGTGAGTGTTTTTTATAAAAAATTTTCAAACGGTAGAAAATCATACATTCATGCATTAGGCAAACTGCAAATCCCATATAGGTAAAGTTTCATTGTTACGTATAATAATATACTTTATATCGTATAGCTTGTTTTCTTCCACCTTTATTTTCATTGGCTAAACTTATTATGTAACGATAATAGTCATCTCATTTAGGAAAAGAATCACTTTATATGTATAAACTCTCGATTCTTTTCATATTTTTTTTTTTTTTTTGTTTAGAATTGAGAATCTTCTCAAAATCTTGAATTAAAATTGGTTATTAGGACCGCAAGAAATTTTTCAAGTACTTTAAAATAATAATTACACAATATATTGGATGTGCGACAAAGAATACATCGAGTCATCGACGTATATCCCGATGTTAGACCAACATTGCGGTAACACGTGTATTTGATATTATAGATACTGTATGGTTGGATGCAACATAATAACTTTGACGATAACAATTCACAAATAAAAAAAGATCATGATTTAATATATTAAGATTATTATTAATATAGATTTTATTGTTCAATTCAAAGAAAAAAAAATTATACTAGGATTATTAAAATTATTTATAATTGTAATTAATCTATTATCTGTTATTACTTTACATTAAGATCCAACCCAATATTCATGTAATCTTGCAACGTAATCTGAAAAAGTACTTTCAGGTGTACCAACAAATTTAAAACCTCTTGCGGCTACAATTCCATCAATCAAAGGAACAAAATATCTATATAATAAAGCGCCATCTCTTGGATTTTTGACTCCTTTCAATTGATCTAAATATTTTTCAAAATTTGAAAATAACATAAATACGCAAGGAAATTCTCTAAAAAATTTCTTGAATCTAACATCATTACGAGGTTTATCACTAGCAAGATAAATTATTGGATAATGACGTTGTTCTGGAGAAATTGATCGTATACATTTCTCTGATTCTATCATATTTTTTGTAGGAACCAAATTATTTGTTGAAACTTCGATTTCATCTAATGAAGTTGATGATGGAACATCAGATTCAAATTCATTTGATAATTTTGTTAAAACGAGATTCACATTCTCTTCTGCTTTTGCTCCAAATTTTTTATCAAAACCATTATCTCCTAATCTTAAATGTATACCAATGTATGACCCTAATCCACCTAATTGTTCAGATATTTTTTCTCCAATATTAAGTAAAACAGGATGATTAATTATCATATTTTCTCTAACAGATTTAAGAAATTTGATATTTTCTTTATATTTTAAATTAAACCTATTTAGATGATAAATTGATCCAAAATGTATAAGTTTTTCTTTACGTCTTTGTAAAGAACATATATGAATTAAATGATCAAATTGATCATCTGATACTTTAGAAATATTTTCATCATCATAAAATTGAAAATCATATCTCGTTTCTTCGGCTAAAGTAAAAACTTGACTTTCAGGATCCTTAATTTTTAAAAAGGAATAAAGTTCATTTACATCCAAATTTTGATCTTCACGATGAATGTATCGAATGTTTTTTTTTATAAATTTAAAATTCATCAATTCTTCCCAATCTAATTGTGTAAACATACAACTTTTATCTTCAACTCCTCTTCTTTTACATGTAATCATATTTTGTGTCAAATTACCATTTAACATTCTATATAATATATTAAACGGACGATGTGGAATAATAGATTTCTTAGTTAAAAGAATTGGTGGCATAATCAATGTACGATTTAATACCCATGATAAGAAAATAGCATTCTCAAGACTAATCCTTTGATTATTAAATCCACTATGTGGTAAATATGTCATATATTTTTCTTCATTAAGGTCGTTTGAATCAAAACATGAAAGAGTATTTAATTGGGATGTTTTTTCTTTATATGATATTTCATTAGAAATTTGTCCACTAAGTGGAAAATAAATTATTAAATATAAAACTGCAAGATAAATTATAAGAAATGTTATAATAAAGAGGAAATATCTTTGACTCATTATTGAAAAATTTGAGGATATTCTTTTAAAAAAATGGGTTTCTCTTATATTATGAAGGTTCTTAATAAAAATTGGTGCAACTTTAAATTGACCTTGAAAAAGAAAAAAATGGTAATCAGCCAAAATGTGTGGGTTAATATACGGAAATGATAACACAAATTTTACCATATGAAGTTTATGTCCGATATTTTAATTAATTTTTATAATTACAAGCACAAATTAAGTAATTCGTACAAAAATAATTCTATTCTTTCTTGGTAAGTGTAAAATCGATCATAAGTTTTTTTTAAAAAAATATTTCGTAATTTCGCATTTTTCCCAAAATTTTTTTCAAAATTTTTTTTTATTATTCATGATGTCAGGTAGTTTAATTATTTTTCATCCTATACAGGATAATAATATAAAACCATTTTAATTTATAACTTGTTTGATTTATCTTATTTTATTTTATTTTTTTTTGGAATAGTATTTGCAGCAGAACGTAATGTTGCTATTAATGCAGTTTTACAAGCAAGTAAAGTTTGTCAAGAAGTGTTCAAAAAACTTGTTAAAAATGAGACAATAACCAAAAAAGACAAGTCCCCAGTAACAAGTACATAACTTTTATAATATTATTGAGAAAAAATATATATATTTTTTTTTTTTTTGTTTAATAAGCAAATTTATTTTATTTTGCAGTTGGTGATTTTAGTGCACAAGCTGTAGTGAATACCATTTTATATAAGTCTTTTCCGAATGATCCAATTGTCGGAGAAGAAGATTCTGAAGCTTTACGTGGTGATGCAGGAAAAGAATTAAGAGAAAAGGTTCTTTCTTTAGCTAATTCTGTATTGGATGAACCATTAGATGAAACAAAGGTATTATAATAATTGATTCGGAAACAAGATATAATTTTTCTTTGGTTGATTTTAAATCTATTTTTTTTTGTGCAAAAGTTATTGGATGCTATTGATCGAGGATCTCATCCCGGTGGTTCACAAGAAAGTTCGTAAATATTATCTCTATTTGATTTACTATATGAGTACTTAAAATATATTTCTTTTAGGAATGTGGACACTTGATCCAATTGATGGTACCAAAGGATTTGTACGTGGAGAACAATATGCAATTTGTTTAGCATTGATTGTAGGTGGTAATGTACAATTAGGAGTTATGGGATGCCCTAATTTACCTGTAGATTTTAATAATCCTGAAGGGGAAAGAGGGTGCCTATTTATTGCAGAAAGAGGACAAGGAGCTTTTCAAGTATATATAATTTTTAGTATTCTAGTACTTTTTTTTTTTCTTTTTCTTTTTAAAAAAAAAATTATTAAATTATTAATATAAATAGAGAGCATTGTCTTCAACGGAGGAAACACAAATTCATTTTGCCGATATTTCTTCGGTATCAGAAGCGACATTTTGTGAATCAGTTGAAGTATTACATTCATCTCATGGTGATGCTGCACAAATTGCTTCAATTCTTGGTATAACTAAACCACCTCTTCGTATGGATAGTCAATGCAAATATGCTGCAGTATCTAGAGGTGATGCTAATATTTATTTACGCTTACCAACTCGTGCTGATTATGAAGAAAATATATGGGTATATATAATTTTACTTTTTATGTATTCAAGTATAATTAAGTAATATTAATTGAAAATGTTTTAATTACATAATAGGATCATGCAACTGGATTTATTTTGGTTCAAGAAGCTGGTGGTAAAGTTTCAGATATAAACTCTAAACCATTAGATTTTTCTTTAGGAAGAACTTTAAAAGCTAACAAAGGAATTGTAGTTGCTCATCCTAAAATACATCCTAAAATTATTGAAGCGTGCAGCAAGCACTTTAATAAATAATAATTAAAGAAATGAAAGAATTCAAATTTATTTAATTCAATCAAATAATAAAAAAATTTTACACCTAAGATATATCTTTATTCTTTAATGTTTAAGCAGTAAAAATTGTCGAGTATTTTTTTTTTTTTTTAAACTATCGGAATCGCTAAATTGTTAAATTCAAAAAAAATATATATTTAACCACGTGGATCACGCTGTAATTTTATTAAGGAATCGCGTCGAAGATTTTTTATTTGTAATTTGACAAGATACAATTCAAATAAACCATCTTTAAAAGTTCTATAAATTTATTATTAATTAATGACGTGATCCATTTATTACACAGTATAGTAATAGAGAAATCAACCCATCTAAAAGATCATTGATATATATATAGGTAAATCGTTGCTAGAATAGAAAAAAAAAAAAAGGAAATATTATATGAATATTTGTTTTTTTTTCAAACAATCAAAAAATAAAATAAAATTCATAATATTTCGTACATAAAACAGGTGAGAACGTAGTATCTAAATTTCACTTTTAACGAGGAGAGAACCATCCGATTCTTGTAAATTTTCTTCGATGGATGTCGTTAATAATTGTTTTCGAGATTTCTTAGATTTGGAGGATTTTTTTGGCTTTAAAGAATAATAATAATGATAAAAAGGATTATTAGGTTTATAATCTTTATATTACTTGAAAAGAAATTATTTTAATTTATTACTACTAACCTTCATCACAAAATAGGTGGTGATAACTCCTAATAAAAATCCTGTATAAAATAATAAAAAGTCTTTTTTCATCTTTGATTAGATTTTATAATGGGTTGATAAGTTTTAGAAAGAAGAAAGGGAAAAGAATTTTTGCAAGTTTTTAAATTTAATCATATCATTGATGTAATAAGTATGGGATGATAAAAGTATGATCGCGATATCTCGGAAAGTAAATGGAAATACTTTTATGGATAAGAATAATATTCATTTTAATTTAAAGGGATCAATGAAAGTTATTTAGACATTTTTTAAGTCTAAAAGAATCTTCCTTTGGTATTTATAATATTCATGGAAATTCCGTTTGATCAGACCTGACTGTCCAAACGAAAACACCACAAAAGTTATAGATTCCAAAAATCAAGTATTCAGAGTGAGGAAACCTAAATTAAAAAAAAAAAGATTTATATTAATAATAAAATCATAGTTATAAAATAAATATACAGTATTTTGATTTGATGATTTTTAAGATTTCACCTTTCGGACATTATTCCGTTTTTTATTTTTAGATTTCGCTGAAAGTACTTTGCGTGATGACTGATGACTAAATATCATTTAATAGTAACACAAGTTTTATATCAATAAACAAATGCGATTAATTGTTTTAGGAACGGATATTCTTTTTCATTTAAATAAATGATGTTCTAATTATGTACAAATATTTTGAATTGGTAAAATTTTATTGACAATGCTCATTGGTTCCAACTTATCAAAAAGTATAGCTATATCGATATTCTTTTATAAAAATCTTTATTATGTTTAATAATATGATTTTAACATTTGAATTTTTTCAATTTATAGTTTATTTTTTATTGAAATAATTTTAAATCTAATTAAGGCGGCAGATTTCAAAAGGACAGCTTAACTTCTCGAAGATGATGCCAATCTTGTTTGTCTGCTGAGCTTGATACAATTTTCAGTAATTAATAAATATATTTAATTATTAGATGTATATCCAATAGATTACCCTTAGTAGATATGAATATAAAAAATAAATAAATATGCATCATTAATTTTTTTTATAATTTTATAATTACCTTTTGTTATATTTAATTCTTTTAAAAAATATTAAGTTCCTGCACTCTTTCTATATTGATAAAAACATTTTAAGAGAAAACAATAGAAATATTAGTTACAAGTGTGTAAGAAGCTGGAATGACAGAAAGAATTACACGAGTTCTCAGGCATAATGAGTTAATGACAAAGTACCTGATTAAATTAAGATTCTGGTAACTCGTTTTGTGATTATAATTAAAAATGAGAAACTTTAGTAAAATTTATTGAAGTCGATTTACGGTATATAGATTCTTTTTTAATAAAAAAAAAATATTTTAAGAATTTCCATTGATCTGTTTGAATTAGCAAAGAAGGCATGAGCTGTAAAAAAAATGCAATACATTATATTGATGTCATACTTGTAATGCGAAACGAGTTCAGAAAAATTTCAAAAACTGGACAAGTAGTAATAATAATTATTGATATATTTATCCAAGATTATTAAGGCTTTTAATTGAGAAATATAGGTACAGCATATTAGTGTTTCGGGTGAAATTTATAATGAATTTTAGGTTTCGTGGTCTATATTGGGCGAAACATGGACGAAACGTTTCAATTTGTTTCGCCCGAAACACCATAATACATTATACACTTGTTTTGAATTTTAACTATTAAAATTTAGTAATTCTAGAATGTCTTTTTATAGATAATTAATTTATTAATGATCGGTCGATATTTGCATCTAAGCATCGTTTAATTAAATGTTATTTCTAAGTTCTTGTCAAAGGTTTATCGTGAGGTATATTAGTGGAGTTTCCAGTCCTGATCATCCTAAACTATTATGCGAAGTTATAAGGTTAAAAAGGTTAAAATCAATGATTTATTACGTGTTCACGTGAAAATTTTTCTATAATTTTAATCAATTACTACTCTGTATATTCCAAAACCATCACATAATTTTTATTTCCGGACAATAATTTATGATGTAATGTGTAATCTAAATAAAAATATCAGTTAATGACTCGGACTAATAAAAATGAGCAAATATGCCGTTGGGAATAAAATATTTATATGATATAAAAAATATAAATACATGACACCAAACTTTTTCAAAACTCAAAAGCTATACACTGCACAATCCTTCTCTTATACTTTAATACACAACAACCTGAAAGCAAGTTTGAGGTATTTCCTGAAGATGATTTAAAACAAAAACTTTGAGGCAAGAAGTTAAATCAATATTGGTAATAAATATTTTTATATTTTCTGCATATTTTATGTGATATTAAATTTATTTCAGTATGATTATACCATTTTGCTCACATCTACTATACATTCTCTTTTATTTTAGAATAGGTTATAATATAAAGAAAAGAAAATGAAGAAGGATTATTGACCTGAAGAAAATAAGTAAAGAAATATTATTATAACCTAATAATAATAAAATATCGATAATACACATTCTCCCACATCCTCACACTACAACAATAACGATGTACAGATTGTATATCGTCAGATCGAACTTCTCCTAAACGCAGGCCTTTCTTATAAAGTAGATATCAGTGAACTGGGTAATTATGAATTACTGAGTATAATATTATGTCCATGTTAGTATATTGATATAATTGGTAAAGCTATATTCAATGGAGATCTAGGTTTGAGATAGGGAACACTCTATGAGTTTGGTTCCATATGAGTTTAATTCCAAAGAGCTAGAAGGCCCTAACTCTGACCTTTGTATGAGAAGGTTGGTAAGCACCTATGGACAGATACTTCATTGGATGAAGATATATCTTGGGTAACACTTGCCAATAGGATATATTGTGCTTTACTAATGATTATTGGTTGTCAAGCATGGACAATTTATTTATTTTTTAGGTAAATACTTTCACACTACTTTAACACAGTGTAGAAGAATTATTAATGTATTTAATACATATACATTTTGATATATTACATAAAAATATATGGATAATTAAAACAATAATGTAATGTTATTTAATTTATACTACTTTTCAGAAGATAGTCATGTCTAAATAATTATGAAAATAAAGTTATCATTAAAATTTAATTAAGCATAAATTGTTTTTTAAAGTTTTAGTGAAAATAATAATTACAAATATTTGGTTTTTTACTTTTACTCTTTTTGCCTTATTACGAGATTTTTTAAGATAAATTTACAAATAAAAACTTTAAGTTTAATTATCCTATGAATAAGTAAGTTTTAAAATAAAATTTATTTTATAATCTTTCCTTTAAAAGTTCAATTTAAACAAATAAAAGCACTTAAATCGAAACCGGATGTACCAAACCGGGTTTGGACCCGGTTCCAAGACAATTCAGGTCGGTTTCAGATTACGAAAACCGGGTTGCGTTTAAAACGGTTACTAATACTGGTTGACGGAAGTAATTCTGGCCAGAATTATAATCCCGGCCAGAATCATGAAAATTTCCAAATAAGAAAATTATGTAATTCGGCCAAATTCATAGTGCTGACTCATGATTTCTTATAATTTCGCAATAATACAGTATCTCATAATTATTATTTTCTCATAATTTAATTTCTCATGATAATTTCTCATAATAATTTCTCATATTTTCTAATAATTTCTCATAATTTTCATGATAATTTCTCATCTCTCATAATTTCATAATTTCTCATATTTTTTCATGATATTTTATAATTTCTCATATTTTCTCATATCTCATAATTTTCAATAATTTTCTCATGATAATTCTCATAATTTCATAATTTCTCATATTTTCTCATATCTCATAATTTTCAATAATTTCTCATGATAATTCTCATAATTTCATAATTTCTCATATTTTCTCATATCTCATAATTTCTCCCTTTTTTTTTCTCATAATTTCTCATATTTTTTCATGATATTTTATAATTTCTCATATTTTCTCATATCTCATAATTTTCAATAATTTCTCATGATAATTCTCATAATTTCATAATTTCTCATATTTTCTCATATCTCATAATTTCTCCCTTTTTTTTTCTCATAATTTCTCATAATTTCTCATAATTTTCATGATAATTTCTCATGATAATTCTCATAATTTCTCAAAATGTTGGGCATTCTGACCAATTTTGAATTTCATGATATTTTATAATTTCTCATATTTTCTCATATCTCATAATTTTCAATAATTTCTCATGATAATTCTCATAATTTCATAATTTCTCATATTTTCTCATATCTCATAATTTCTCCCTTTTTTTTTCTCATAATTTCTCATATTTTCATGATAATTTCTCATAATGAAAATATCGAGAAATTATGAGAAATTATGAAATTATGAGAATTATCATGAGAAATTATCATGAAAATTATGAGATATGATCATAATTTCTCATATTTTCATGATAATTTCTCATGATAATTTCTCATAATTTCTCGATATAATTCTCATATCTCATAATTTCTCCCTTTTTTTTTCTCATAATTTCTCATATTTTCATGATAATTTCTCATAATTTCTCATAATTTTCATGATAATTTCTCACGATAATTTCTCATAATTTCATATCATAATTATTCATATTTTCATGATAATTTCTCATAATAATTTTCGTTGTGTCCATAGATTCCATATTCATCTTTTAGTTTCTTCTTATACACCATTTATTTGGCCATCATGACTTATGATAATAATAAATTAGAATATACAGTAGTTCTCATCCCCAACGTAAATATTCCAGTTGCGATAATCTCCCGGCAATAAATTTTTCTCAGTAAATTCCCAGAATTCTACAATGGTATTAAACCACTTGATAGTACTCATGGGGATTTCTGATGTAATTTATCTTTAATTTTTATTAGTTAATCTTTTAGAATAATTCTTTTTTCTTTTTATCTTACTCTTTTATAGATTCTGAAATTGGATGTGCTAGCATTTTTATTCTGGAAAACATCAACCTCCGAAATATTATTTGATGGAGGGAAAAAATCTTAACTTGATGCTGGAAATTGGAAATATATATTGTGCTGTCTTAATTTTGTTTAAAATTGTTAGATTAGTATACGAAATATTTCATTAAATTTCAATCAGAATTCCTCGAGAAAGAAGAAAAATTAAATTGAAATTAATAAATGAAGTTTAGGATTTTTACGATAGTGTTGTAGTGTTGTACATGTATAGTATGTATGCTGCTGTTAAAATCCAAAATATTCGAATTTGAGGTTTGCCTTAATAAAAAAATAAATTCCAAACATGCTCTGAATTTGCTTGCATTGTCCTGAAACGTGATTACATTTTTCAGATTTTTTTTTATAGGTTTGGAATCAAATATATTTGTATTGAAAAAATTCAATTAAGCTATTTATACTAAATTCCTGACTTAAATTTTATATTATAAAAAAATTTCATTAGTATCTATAAAGTATTTTATCACGCTGGTAGATTTTTATTTACTTTAGCAGGTTTGGAAAATACAACCGTTAGTACAAAAAATTAAAACAGTTAATACAAGGTACAAGTACAGTACGAGTACAATGTAAAATTTTATCTAGTACATACAAATTTTCCAACCCTGCTTTAGTAAATAAATAATCGTTTGTTTAAACTTTAAAGTCTGCATATGCAATTACTCTATTTTTTCATCAATATTTTCTAATTTATCTTTATAAAAATAAATTAAAAAATAAATAAAATCAATCAAAAAAAAAAATCATAATTTATAATAATATACATTTTACCTTCATCATAAATTTTCAATTGAGAAATATCAATTTGTAAAGATTCTATCAAATCAAATAAAATTAATTAGCTATTTTTACAATATTATTAAATCATTCATAATTACCTGAATATATCATACTTGATATATTATCATATTGTTTATAATAATCATCAGAATTTTTTGATTCAGGAAGATTTTTGAAATTAAGTAATCTGCTTGCATAAATTGCTTCAGAATGTGTCTCATATTTCAAATTAGTTGAAGATAAATTTCTCATTGATAAATTATTATTTATTTCTTCTGCTTCTTCAATTTGTTTAGTTAATTCAGTTGGATTAAACCTTCTAGAATTAGCCTCTTTTCTCCATTTGTCTAAAATTTCTTTGATTTCTTCTGCAGTTGGTCTATTTAATGGATTTGCATCTAGACAACGTTTAATTAAATGTACAACTAATTGAGGTACTTTAATATTAAACCTTGGTCTAAGTCCTTGACATATTTTTATTGCTAAATTTTCATCATGACTTACATCATAATATGGAGGTAAACCTAAAATTATTTCATACATAATTATACCAAAACTATAGATATCAGCAGCTTTGGTATAATTTTGTCCTTGTAGAACTTCAGGAGCTATATAAGGTAGAACACCATATGTATTCTTCCTTGTATCTTTTGTATCTTTTAATGTATTATCTGCAGGTTTACATAATCCCAAATCAGTAATAAAGGTTTTATGAGGAAAACATAATATATTACCAATATGTAAATCTCGATGGATCAGTTTTTCATTATGAATCTGATTAAGTCCAGCTGCAATATTAAATGAAATTTGTAATTTATTAACCCATTTTAAATCATTGTAATTCTGATCTAAATAATTTCGTAAACTTCCTCTTTCTGCATAATCCAAAATCATCATATAATTTTCTGTTTCTGGATCTTGAGTTATCCCATAAAATCTAACAATATAAGATGTAATATGTGCATTGAACATTTTATGATGAGATGTAACCTAAATAATTCAAAATTTTAAATTATATTATTGACGGTTTCAAATGATTGAACCATTATGATGGTGATAAAAAAATACAAAATGTACTAAAGTAAAATGTAAATTTTTCAACCATTTTAATCGGTTTGAAATCGACAATAATTAATACCATAAATAATTTTATACCTCATTGATAAATTCAATTGAAACATTTTTTGAATTATTTAAACTTTTTAGTGCTACAAACATATTATTCTGTAGTCTATTCCAACCATTATTTTTATAATTCCACATAAAAATAAATCCATCCTTCCATTTTGCTCTATAAACTTTTCCAAATCCACCTTTTGCGATATATTTAACATCTTGAAATCTATTGTAAGGTACCCATTCCAATACATTATAATGACATTTTGCTGAAAGCTGAGTTTCTTGAATAAATTTATCAATATTATCATTTCCACTAGTCCAATTTTTAAAATTTTCTTGGAAATTTTTTGAATTACAAGACTTGCACCAGTTAAAATCGGTCATTATTTGATTACATTTTTCACAATTTCCATATCTCAACTTTTGATTCATAATGAAAAAAATAGAAATAGTAGAAAGAGCACATTTCGGTTGTTAAATAGCTAAATTTGGCCACAAATACTGCGGCTAGATTACGCAACTTGCATTACGTAGTGTGGTACAGTACGTAGTTTTATTATATATATATAAATATAAATATATATACTGTACATATATAATAATAATGATAATACAAATAAATTAAGTATAATTATTTATTAACAATTTATTATTTTATAATTAGGTTTATAAAAGAATTATTACAGTAATTACAGTAATTACACAATAATTATATTATAAAAACCCGTTTCGAAAATAATAAAAATAAAAATAACAACAATTAAATAAAATAAACAACATACTAAATATCCCATTCGACTTAATATTAAGACATTAAGTATTTTGACTGAAACATTGCATTTAAATTCCAGATATTCCAGATATTATAAATAAATTCGTTATTTAACTTATTTTTAAAACGCGTTGATTAATTACGAAAAACAATCGGTGTAACGTTATAACAAATACTATTTGTAATTATTAAATTACTATATTTAGTCTGACAATTTAATTATTTCTCCATTGGCAAAATTCATTTCAAAACTTGGTGGATTTCGTTTACTTTATATTATTGTCATTTTAGTTGAATTTAAGTATTTTATTGTATATTTTATTATATTACTAAAGGACTTTCGATAAATAATTGTAAATATAGTTTTGTATGTTAAAAAGGTAAAAATAACAAGTTTTGAAAGTGAGTTTTATAATTTAAGTCATTTAACCACTAAAGAAATTTGCTCCCAAATTTGTCCTTTCATAATTAAAATCATTAAACGTAAAACTACCGTGGAAACATGAAAATATTTAGTGACTATTGTTTAATTTTACTATTTATTTCACCTGAATTACCAACCAATATAATTACAACAAGTGAGTGTTCCTGCTGCAACAGCTTTCCGAATTATGAAAATTTCCTGTGTAATTACCGTAATTCAGACAGTACTGGCCATGATTATAAATGTATTTTTTAGAAATTATGAGAAATTATCATGGTAATCCCTGTCGCACTAAGTGCAATCTAATTTTTTGCATGTGATTAACTATGTTTAAGGTGACCGGGAATCTTCGTTTACTTATTTCCCGGTCTCATATTGATAGCCGGGAAATTTCTAATTTTTATAAGTACTGTTTATAAAGAGAAGAAAAAATTTTAAAGGTTAATAAAAAAGAAAATAGATCACTATAAATTGTTAAAATAGTTAAAATAGTTTATCACGTGTATATTTAATGAGTGACACGCTCCTGGGGATTACCCATTTATTTCATGGGGAGGGGAATACCATGGTTTTTTTCCCTTCGGGAAAAAAACCCTATTATTCCCAACTCCCATGAAATAAATAATACTAAATTATGAGAAATTATGAGAATATATCATGATCCAAACTATTCCATTAATACGCTTATCTATTACTAACAGAAATAAATTACTTTTTTTGGTATTATTTAATTAATGACTTTGTTTTTTTTTTAAAAAAAAAATTACTGTTTGTGTTTTATATTCTTGAAATAACTTACTTGACAAATAATAATTTTATTTGTGTAACATGTTTGTTAATACATTTAAAAAAAATACAATATAAATATAATAATGAGAAAGGAAAAAAGAATTACAGTATTCTGAAAGACTATTTAAATAAACTACATTAGAAATCAGACTCACGAATATCGTAAGTGGCGTTACCGCCGTAGGTGCCGTTGTAGAATTCAGAACTCCTAGAATTACCTGAGAAATATTCATTGTCAGGAAGGCCGGTTGCGACAGGAACACTCACTTTTTGAGAGTGAGAACTATAACCTAATTTATTATTATCATGATAATAAGTCGTAGCAGAAACGGATGGCCGAATGGATGGTGTATGAGAAGAAACTAAAGGGTAAGGATGGGATCTATGGACACGACGGTTTTGGTTTACATGACGAGAATTGGGAGACTGTTGTTGCGTAATAAGAGATTGTTTCAATTTATTAAATTGATTTTTAAGTTCATCTGCTTGTTCAAGTTGCCTTTTAGCATTTTTTTTAAATTCTTTAATAGAATCAGAAATTTTTTGACACATGAATAGAATATTGCTTGGATGAGAAATCATATGGGGAGTTGATCGAAAATTTGGTGTAGATGAATGCGTCAAAAGAGCAGAAGTAGACTCATTTTCGTGTAATGAGCTATTAAAAAAGTTTGTTTCAGTTGTAATATTTTCTTCAAACGGATTGGAAGTATATTCGGTTAAATTTTCATTATAATCTTGAGAAATATTTTCCATGATTTTATATATACGAAAAATGAAAAAAAAATGTAGTTGAAAATAATTTTTTTTTTCGACTTAATAATTTCTCTTGTATTATTTATTTTATGTTTACGTGTAACAAATACATATTAATTTATTAATATTTCATATCGAAATGACTATCGATCAAATATAGCTTAGTAAACTTACTTTGTATAGGTTATTTCTTTAGTACAATCGTACTTTTGGGTAACAAATAATCAATTAATTTATATATATTAGGTAATGATTTAATTGTTTTTTTATCGAGTTTGATCTGTATACTCTTGTGTATTTATTGGATAAAATCTTAATTTTTAATCACCCTCCTTCGCTCAATAATAACCATAGATCAAAATATAAAGAAATTTTTGATCCAACCGTAATATTAGCTATGCTAAAGTCAGAAGAAAGCAGAAGAGAATTGACGGATAAAGATAAAAATAATAAATATAAGAATCCATATATAATCAGATCGAAAAATCAAAGGAATTAATTACTTATTGATTTGCTTTAAAAAAAATTATTTCTAAATTTTTTATTATTTATTCTAATTTATTCAACTTTTTTTTATCAAGATAAAAAAAAAATTTTTAATTCTATTCTAAAAATATAAGATTAAAAAATTGTAAGGATCTTACTATTTTTCGTCAGGTCACTATGTCATTAAACGGACTTTTAATTTTACATATGCCAAGTTATTTTTTTCTTTCACACTGTTAAAGTTTTAAAAAACGCAAAAATAGATCACATAGATCAATTAACTGACTGTTCCCCACCATCAGTCACTTGAATATTACGCTTTGTCTTATAATGATTAATTTATAACAAACAAAGAAATTTGTCCGTGAGTGGGAGGAGATTACCTTTCCTTATGACACCCTCCTTTCGTAGGAGTGCAGCCACCCTTCCTTCGTCGCTGTTGCTGAAGCATGACATATTATATTGCAACATTTTTCAAAAACATTATAGACTTAAAATAAAGTTAGTTATTTTGTTCTAAAAAATATTAATTTTAAATTAATTAACACCTTTATACAATTATACTTCATTTTTTACAAGATTATATTATATTATGATATTAAAATAATAAATAATTATTTCGCTATGTTTATAATATCAACAAGTTAAACCCTGCACACCAAAGGTAATATCAATTTATTAAAACAATTAGCATATCCAATGTGATTTACTGTACAATTTACACATTTATCCATATTTATCTTCATTACTACGAAATTTTACTATCATTTTGACCAATGACGCTTATTGAGAAACCTATTGATTATATGAAATTATAATATGAGCTCAGAATTAAGGTATTTAAAACAAAGTTCATAAAGGATTTATTTCAATTATAATTTTGAGTTTAACACTCCCTACTCTGTAATTCAAATTGGATTTGAAAAGCATCATTAACTTGTACCAATATTTAGGCGCATATACAGTTTCAGTATAAATGATTCTACATACTGTATTCTTGAATAAAATAATAGCGTAATAAAAAAAAAAGAATGATATTGATTTGATTCTTTAATCACAAATTTGAATAATTGCCATTTTTAGAAATCGAAAGTTCAAATAATTTTACGTCGACCAATTACAATATTTTAAAATCTTTTGTTATGTATTATGAATTATAATATAAATTATTATTAATAAATATTTTTCGAGTTTTTTTTTGTATACAATGTAAAAGAACTAAAATTTTAATTTTTGTCAACTAATATATAAATACATTGAAGGCTATTACTAAAACTAAAACTTTATATCTTATATAATAACAAAAAAAAAATGAGATCATGTTTTAAACTATTTAAATCGATTATAACATTAAATCCTCTTCCATTAATAATAATAAAAGTATTAATTACGAATTTAAGGGCGCACTTATGGTCTGGCACGTGACTGGCAATAATTGCCTTTACCAAACCCTAATTTGAATTTGTAGACAAAAAAAAACGATCAGAATCAAGTGTTGAACTGGTCAATAGAAATTTCCACCAATATTATCAAAGCGTTCAAATCGTACGATTTTTAGGTTCCTCACCTGAAGGGCATGTGTAAGGAGATTCAGTTGGCGTAAAAATTTAAAATATAAATCGGTAACGTTATTGTCGATGACGGTGGTGCGCAGTCAAACAATACTTTGGCGTTTTGATTATTGGTGCAAATAATATAAAAACGTATATATATATATATAGTAAATTTTCAATATTTAAACGGAATATTATCTCCTATTTAATAACCGGATTAAACCTAATAAAACTTTGTTAAAAGACGATCATTGTAGTAATCATAATTATTTCGATTGGACAGTTGTTTGATTAATATAGTAAATTTAAATATTTTCATTACTAATCTAACCATTTCTCATTCAAAATTTTCCTGTTTGTTCAATTTGATTGACGTTCTTTTCTTCTTTCAAATTCCCAATAAATAAATGTCTATTTGACGTTGTTACTTGTATTTATTTATTTGACACCATTTTATTTTATTTTTTCATTTTATTTTTTTTTTTTTAAATTTTTTATTTTATTTTATTGTTTTTTTTAAAAAAAAAACGGTTTATATTTAATAATAATAATGAATGACTTATCAAATAATACATTCACAATTAACACAAATATAAATAATTCACGAAGACAAATAAATTGTAGTTGTGGAATTCCAGCGGTTTTAAGGGAAGTTAAAAAAGAAGAAACACCAAATAGAGGAAAACATTTTTGGGCGTGCAGTAAATTTGGTGGTCCTTTACATTCAGAAAGATGTAATTTCTTTAAATGGTCGGAGCCCATATATGAATATCATAATGATGAATTATCGTTTACAACTCAAAATAGACCTGAAGTACCTTTTGTTTTAGTGGAATCATATAATAATAACAATAATAATGATGATGATAATGATGAAATTAATTTACATCCCGATCAACTCTCAGAACGACCTATTGTTACAACACCTTCTAATCGAAGTACTTCTTCAACAGGAACTCCTTCAACGAGATCACAAACTGCTTCTCCAACTACCACTTCTACTGACACTATTACCACTGTTGACTCTAATAATAGAAATGATAGAGATTTATTTGATGAAGTGTATAAACGTGAACCACTTGTATTCGACAATTGGGATGTTGTACCCGAATATTCTATTCCACAATTATTAGATATAATTCAATATCATCTTTTAAAACAAGGTAAAATAAAAAAAAAATCAATTTATTGAAATTACTTTATTTTCCTTTAATTAATATATTTTATTTATATCTTTATTTTTTTCAAAAAAAAGATAAAAATCTTCAAAAATGGCGCAATGCTACTCGATCAGTTAAAAATGATCTTAATAAAGCAAAAATGGAAATAGAGAAATTAAAGAAAGATACGGAAATTATGAATAAAGAAAACGATCTATACAAACGTGAAAATAATGTATTGATTGTTGAAAAGCGATACTTGGAACGTGAAAATAATGAATTAAAAGAAGAAAATCAAGAATTGAAAAGAAGAAGATATTAAAAAATTTTTTTTTCATAAAAAGTAAATAGTTTTTTTTTGTATATTTATAATTTGGTAAAAGGTATTTTTATTTTTATTTTTGTAGTTTATTTCTTTTACTTTTACCGTCTCAATTTTAAATTTTATTCACACGTCGTAAAATTGCGAAATATAAAAAAAAACACCATTCTGATAAATAAAATGAATTGTTTATAATATCAAATTCAAATTGAATTACTAAATTCATGTTTCAAATTTTATTTTAATATGCATACTAGGTTCGCTCGGGTACATGACTTGTGACCAATCATATGCCTTACCCTACCCTAACCCAAGTTGACAAATAGTGACGTAACAAAAAATTCGTCCTCTAGATACAAATATTTCGATGCCTACTGGGAAGATTATGCATTATCCTTTACAATTAAACAAATTTATCTATAATCAATAAGCTGTATTAATAATATCACGTTTTCGACAGTTTGATAATTTATTGGAATAGGATTTACATTCAGACCTTAAACATTATACATTATAGCATTATGCCGTAACTTTGATTATATATTTAAGATAAGCATCGGTTCGTGTATTATATGAAATTCTATGATTAAAAATTTTTCTTTTCTTTATTAGGTAATACATTAAATTTATTGTATATTTCTCAATATAACCGCACCAGCATTGGGGTGTAGAATTTCATTACATTTTAATTCTCCACCATAATGCTGGTGCGGTGATATTTGAATATTGGTGTTAAAATAAATTATTAAGCAAAGTAGTTTAAGTACCCAAATATATCAAGCTATGTTAAATATTTATATGATACTGCATAAAATGAACATAAAAATCGCGTATAAATATCATTACAAAAAAAAAAAAATTTGTTTTTGAGTTCGTTGCGCCACAAAAGGTAAAGTGTCGGTGATACAAAAATAGTTTCGAATGGACGTAATTATTTTCTAATATAGATAATAAATATCATTATTGAACTATTTAATAACTTTATTAATATTATAGGTTATCTGTTATTAAGTAATAATTTTAAGAAATATTATGATATAAGAATTTAAACGCTTTTTTTTTACATTATATTGGTCCGTTTTTAAATTATGGTAAGGCTCCGATTTAGAAACAGTCAGTAGGGAGTATAAATCCTAGAATAGATGGTTCTTTATTATTATTATTATACATACATACAATGTGTAGAAATAAACAAAAGAAAAATAACACAGGATACTAGTATCATCTTGTAATTATCAAGAATCAATTATCATATAATTACACTTGACACTGTTTGGTTTAGGGATTGGAATCGATTCTGAAAAAATCGAAACAGCATAGTAGAATCGATTCTTGAGAATCGATTCTCTACACTTTTTTACATATAAATCGATCTGATTCCAAAGCAGTTTTTAATGCCGCCTAAGTGCTGATAATTGTTACTAAAATTAGAGATGATTCGAAATCAGGCTGACCGTCTATAAAAAAAAATCTTAAAAAGTCCATTGATTTTCCTTTTGTACAATATATCATGAGACTATAGACGATTCGTACCAATATTGCCATTATGCAATATGTACTAGTTATTTCATGGGAATCCATGAATATCATTGATTTTCACGGCGCAGCCGTGAAAATAATGATAAATTCATGGTTCACATGAAATAACTATTTTATC
>QKYT01000052.1:48717-153923 GCA_003550305.1 Glomus cerebriforme | reverse complement strand
TAATTAAAATATTAACGCTATTAACAATAAAAATTAAATATTAAAATAAACTATATTTGATATTATCATTTTCACAGTTTTTAAAAAAATATCACTATGAAAAATCATGGGCGACCATTAGTAAACATGAGATAAGATCAAATATTAAATAAAATAGTACAGTACGTTCTAACTTCTAAAATTGCACAAGTTTTATCAATTATTAGTATTGAGTTATTGAGTTACGTTTTATATTGTTAACAAATCAAGTACATTTAATAGTAAAAATATGCATCCGAATTATGAAATTTGGCTAAATACATAATACTGGCTATATTAATTATAAATAATTTTTTTTTATATTAACCTCAACCTATAATTTGTCTTATTATTGTCCTTACAAATTTTTCGAACTCAAAAAAAAATTATTTTATTAACAACAGTAAATTAAATTATAATAAAATAATTCTCTAACAGCTATGCTGAAATATTTTTACATGAGAAGTTCTTATTAAATAATATCATTGTTTCTATCTAAGCGATTCTTGGTCAATAGTAAACGATAGGTATGGCACGTGCGTGTTTTAAAACAATTTTAGAACAAAATTTCCATATGGTTTTAATTGGTTTTAATTGTTTTTTATTGTTTAAACCAGATTTTTGACATCCCTAGTAAACGATTGCTGCCAACAGATCTCGGAATCTTCCATCGTGAATTCCAATGTGCATTCCGATGTGGTGGAAAAAAACCGGCTGTGATATACGGTATTTGGGTGGATGTCGGTGGAGTGAACTTGTGAATTATCAAGATTTTTATCCATCTTCTCTTTTGGTCCATCATCATCAACATCAGCCCCTTCTTCATTTGTAGAGAGTTTGCCGTCAACTGAATCCTCCCACATACGTTCTAATTCCCACATGACATCATCGATGGTAGGTCTTTTTTTAGGATCAGCATCCCAACACCGCATATACATATCTTCGTAATCCTTGGGTACTTGAGGTACGCGGTTCTCACGAAGACCATTGCATATGGAATTTTTCAGACTAATGTCATGAGCACGATTACGGAAAGGTAACTTATTGGCAGCAATTTGCCACAAAATAATACCGAAAGAGTATACATCCGCAGCAAGTGTATAAGGTTCGCCACCAAGCACTTCGGGTGCAATATAAGGAAGAACTCCAAAAACACCTTCTTGTTCATCTGCTACCATAGCATTCTCAATTCGGACGTAGCCACTTAACCCCACGTCAGTTACACAACCTCTTATAGACGGCGTATTCCCGTCAGGAACATTGAGCATAAGAATATTGCCACTGTGTAAATCTCTAATGATTAAAATGTACAATCATAGAGCCAAGTTTGTGGTAAATAAATAATTGTTCAGTTTTGGTTTTCCAAATAGGCAACACTTACCTATGAGCAATTCCTTTAGAGTGCAATGCTTTATTAATACCAGTTGCAATAAGCAAAGCAATATTAATTTTTTCCGTCCAGTCCATAGATTTCTTAGATGAAAGAAAATCATGGAGTGTCCCATGTGTTGCGAACTCTAGAACCAATAGGACTGCATTCGAAGGTGGTAAAGAATTCTTCTCAGAGATTGATTCTATTATTTTAGGCACTGGGCGTCTTGTAAGACCCCAAAATTTCACAAATCCAAGTGGATACGCGGATAAAGCGTGCACCATAATGTTCAGCTGAATTTACATAAAAAAATATATAAGTATTTGTACATATTTTGAATGTCATTCATAAACATACTTCACGAAGAAATGATTCGGTGATATGCTCTGCGTTAAAGATATACTTTAGGGCGACAGGAATTGTGACATCGCTAGAGAGATTACGCTGATATCGTGGTAAATTGACGTTTTGCTGTGGTTTCCATTCCGCAGTATATATGTATCCAAATCCACCACGGGTCATATACGCAACGTTACTCAGATTTTCGTACGGGATCCACTCTATAATATGCCCAAAATCTCTCTTATAGAGATCGCCAAGTTCCCGTTGTAGTCTCTGTGCATTACCAGGTACATCAACACGCATCGTAAACATTTTTTGTGCAGAAGTATCCCCATATTTTTCTTTGAAGAATCGGTAGCAGAAACCAGGAAATGTTTGTACCATTAAAGGTTTTGCGTGAGGAACTTGCCGAGTAAGCCCACAGTCGTTCTGAAAACAAAGACAAACTTACAAAAATGAACATTATTCTAAAAATAAGATAAAAAATGCGGAGAATTATCGACTTACAAATTCGTTCCAATAGTTACCATAACGAAACTGTTTGTTCGGGATTTTCGGACTAAGTAACAACGTTAATGGAGCTTTATTGTCTCCGTAAGGGCTGTATTTGGTGGTTTCTTGAGCATAAGTTAGCCAGCTGTTGATCCATAAGTAACTGCGGCGTCCTCTCCAAGGATTCCATTTTGCAATCTTTGTAATCCCGGCAACAACTAAGTCCTGGAACCATTCCTTGAGTTCCTCAGACTCTTCATCACTCCAAGAAGTTTTTTGGAGACTTTGAGCCAAGTAGTAGTCCTCCAACGACAAGACATCATATAATTCTTTATATAGAATGAATTCGCAGAAATGACCAAACTTTACATTAGTTTTTTCATTTAGCGCCATGTCTAGAAACTTAAATTCCTCTTCTGTTATTTTGCCTAATTTGGACTTGCTTAATTTTTTGTCGTCGTATTTGTATGGATAATCTCCAACAATTGATCGAAGAATGTCGACATTTTCTGGACGCTCTTTGTATAGCTGATACATGCGGCACACTTGCCACATATCAAAACTATGACGAGTCCAAAATTTCATATCAGGGCAATCCCGGTACATTGATCTGAGTGTTTCCCAGTTTGGAATGTCTTGTTCAGCAATTTTCCACAGTACGGGTGCACACGGGATTGGTTTCAGATTAGGGTTGAACTTCGTAAATTCGTGAACATCAAAGAGATTTCGTGCTCTGAGTTCACGAAGCACTTCCTGATAAGCATAGTCGGGTGATTTTGCGGCACATTCGGACTGTAGGGCATCTTCTCCGGTACCAAAGTATTCATTGTAGACACACTGAACCATTCTCGACCAATCCCATGCTGTAAAAAGATAATCTAAAGTCACATCGTCGCCAGTGAAATTTTCTTGGAAATCGTTTGAATAAAATTTTTGAATATCATCCAAGAAAGATTTATCAGGCAGGGGAAGCGGGATGATTATTGTTAATTGTTCATTTTCAGCGAGCACATCTGATTGTTCGGTTTCATTGGCATCTTTAGAATTTGAGGTACAATGTGTCATGCTGGTAGAAGGTTTCGGTGATCAATAAATTTAATGGATGAGCTGATTTTATTATTGAAAACAGATCGGGTAATCTTTTTAACAATAAGGAATGATTTTCAGAATTTCAGGTCATTTGAACATTCCACGTTCTTTTTTAGAAGTTTGTATGAGCAATCAGCGATGTTGATCATACTAGCCAAGAAATTCAATTAGTTTTATATCTAGCTAAATTTGTCCAATCCTTTCCAAGAATATTGCTTTATTTTTTTTCAATTAAATCTTTTAAAAAGCATACTGCTGAGTCTAAAACAAATTGACAAATTGGTTAAAATTTAGCTACAAGAAGTTTTACTCAAGGATTAGCAAAAATATCGAAATATGTAAAAAAAAAAAAAAAAATAATAATAATAATAGTAGATCTTTGCGTACCGATAATCGTGTGACGTGTAATTAAGCCTAGACCCAAATATTTCCAATTTTACATTCATTGTAAAATCCTCAATATATAAACGCTAAAATTAATAAAAATTTTCATTGTTGAAAAATTTTCAATTTATAGTTTGATCATCCATTATTTGAAACTAAACTATACTTTTTGGAATTTTATGATTATGGCAGAATCACTTGGAATCGTTTCCTTTGCCTTACAGCTGATGGACATCGCGACCAAAGTATACGTGATGTCTTCCAATTTACGCAATAACAGTAAACGTTGCGAATCTCTTGGCGAGAATTGTCGACTTTTGTCTGAAGCACTATCCAAATACAGTCAAAAAAGGACCTTAAACGATTGTCAAATGGATGAAGAGTATAAAACATTTCAGAAGCTGAAGGATGTTCTTCGCAGATGCCTGCGGTATGTCATACGAACTTCGGCAAATAAATTCTCCTACAACCTCTGGGAAATCCTTTTCATCCAGGAATATGAGAAATTAGAGGATGAATTGGCTAAGTATCTTAGTTATTTTCAACTTTCAGTTCAGGTAACAGAAATTTTACATAAACTGAAAGATGACTTTATCTTTAATTGTTAATATATTTGTTTATTTTTTTATTTTAAAGATACATACGGCCAATGCTAGCGACGATGTAAAACAAATAACTCTGGAAAATAACTCTTACATAAAAGACGTTCGACGCATAATGGATGACAAATTGATACAGGACTTTACTAAAATTTTCATCAAGGATCTGAAATTAAAACCTATCGAGAACGAACCCTCAAAATTTCGCAGCGATTACAAGGGCCAACCCGTCATTGCCAGTGAAGTCAGTTACCAAATTTCCGATAATATCGATGCTGCTGCGGATCCTGGCAGTGATTCTTCTCATAGTATACGCCGAAGCGTTGCGATCCTTCAGAAGCTCGCCAATTTGGGATCAGTGCACGGCTCTTATGGATTATATCGACAAAACGGCCGAGTGTACGTCGTTACGGAGGACTTGCCGTGTGGATCGTTGACGGAAGTGCTCAAGAAGGGCAAGTTGCGTGAGAAAATGAAGCAAAAGATTGAAATTGCTAGAGAAATTGCATACACTCTCGCATACATCCATGCTTCTGGTATTATACACAAGAGTATATGTTGTGACAATATTTACATGACGAAAGACTTGCGCCCTAAAGTGTCAAATTTTGTGTACGGGAGAGAAGTACGTTATGCTTCTACTTTCTGATTTGCTGTTGCAAATTTTGTTTTAAACTTTATTCTGGATTCTGCCACTATTTCTAACTTCATAGATAGAGGAAAGATCCAGTTATATCATCACAAACAGTCGTTATGAGCCACCTGAGGTATTAGATGCTAAAGAACATACCTATTTGTCTGATATTTGGAGGTACATGAATGTCATTGTACAAACAGTTTATTGTGTCAACTTCCATCCTAACTATGCAAAATTATTGTCAATAAAGCTATGGAGCTCTTCTCTGGCAGCTGCAAACAGAAAAGAAACCTTATAGTGATGATGACGATAAGACTGCTCAACATAAAATCAAAAACAACAAGCTATTTTATATGATGAATGATGATGAAAACCTGACCATCTGCCCAAAATTCAACAAGTTGATCGAGGATTGCTGTGCCATTTCACCGACAGATCGACCATCAATAAGTGATATTATTAGGGTACTTGATGATATTCTGGCAGACTTGATCGAACAAGAAACCATGCCAACCAGTGACATTACGACCGAAACACCTTTTAATGATCCTCAAGAGAAAGAATGGACTCTGACAAATGCTGCTGCTTGGCATCAGAAAGCAGAAGATGTACATAAGATTGTGTTATCCCTAAAGAACAATAATCAAGTACAATCCGCTGGCGAAAGTGACCCCATTTTACAGGACAAGAAGCAACTGGAGATACTGGAGCAAGAGTATCGGGAATATCGTGAAAAGGCGTTCAAGTGTTATCAATATTGCGGATCGAGTACAAATGATTCCAGAGCATTATATTATACGGGACTTTATCTTTGGAGGAAATATGTGAAAGTGGAAGAGGACGAGTCTGAAGATAGCACGCGGGATGGTTGTTTTTTAATTGAGTTTTGTATTATTGCGCGAGATCTCCGATCTAAGTTTACTCAATCACACAAACGCTTGTTTTTTTATTAATTCTACAGAACAACTCGCGAAGAAGGCGATGCCATATCTCCAACAAGCCTCCGATCTCAACAATGCAGATGCACAATATGAGCTCGCCACGTTGTATTACGAAGAATATATCGAACTACTTAAACGATCGGCAAACCAGGAGAATCCCAAGGGCATGTTCGCGTATGGCCAATACTTGGGCAGTACTGGAAAGAAAGATGAAGCTCGAAACCTAATCAAAAAGGCAGCCATGGCTGGAAATAAGCGTGCACAGGATTGGATGAAAACGGCAGTAAAGAAGAATAATACTTCCATAGATAACAAGAAGAATTAATACATTTTATAAGTCTCAATATATTTTGCATATACATAGTCTCTCGATAGAGGATCTTTGATATATTTAGGTCGGGTCTGGATTATAATTAATCTATTCTCGATATTAACATGAATTTTTGAAAATTTAGATGTTTATAAATTTAAAATAAAAAAATATAAAATAAAGTTATGATGCATATGATTTATTATGCATGCCTACAATAAGTTTACATGTGGTGAGATTGTGAATTTAAGCCAATATTTAGCCAGAATAACAGAGTTGCTATTGTAACTTTTTCGTTGCAAAAGTGTGTTTAGACAGAGAGACTTTTAAATGATACTCGTACAATGAAGACGGCTTCTTTTTTAAATCAACTAGTAATTCTGAGTAAGGTACGCTGACAGCGATGATAACGTTCACATCTTACGCGATCATTAAAATTTTGAAAATTGTCATATATAATTCTGTATTTTTTTTTTTTATATTAGAATTCGCCATTTAAGATATCGTTATTATTAAAATATTGTATTACCCGTCTGCTTAATAATTAATCATAAAGTTACATAGCGCAGCAAAGGATAGAATAATGCAAGGAAAATTCAGATTGTTCCTATATGTTTACAAAGGGCGCCGAGATGTCTGGTATCAAACTGTGGTTAAAAATCCTATCAACGCTTGGGACGGAGCAATACTTTCGAACACGTGTTTCGGGGGAATTTTGTAGAAGAGCGTAAACATGCTAAGTTTTCTCAATAAACTCGAAAAACTTCTTCATAAAAGTGAGAGATTTTATTACTTACCTGTGTAATGATATCTCATCATAACAGGATTAACAGCATCATTAATATTTCTATGACACATTTGTTTTAAGCTATTCGTTAGTGAAAACATGAGGATCATCATAATACTGTATATAAACAGTTCAAAGATGTAGATGAGTAGAATGCATTCATTACTTAAGAGAACTGATAATGGTTTTGAATCAACCTTTGAGAATTTCATTAAAAAATTTGAATTAATTAAATTATGAATGAATTTTTCTTATATTTTTAACATGAATAATTTTACATGGTTCTTTTTTATTCTTGACTTTCTTCTACTTGCATCACATTTGAAGATTTAATAAGTTCCGGTTATATTGATAAAAAACTTATTTTTTTATATATTATTTTATTACTTTAGGGTTTCACTGACACATATTACAATTTTCTTTTGCATTAAATTAAATATTAAATTAGCAAAAACTTGTCTTATAAAAATAGAGGTGATTCTGATCTTCAGCGGAATACTTAAGAAATCCACAGACTTACTCTAATTTGGAGCATTAAGAATCATCCATTCACCCTCATTGTATGTATACTGTTTGTTTTAATTTGACCCATTTAACCTTAATACCATTTGTTTTGTATATTTTGTTTTACAATCTATCCATTTTGCAGAATACACTTTGACAAACCGAATTCACCTTAAATCTATCAAATGGAACACATTCAAGAAAAATGGATAATTTTCATTGTACTGAAGAATTATAATGTGACTCATTTAGAATAATTGAAGGATGAACGGATGAACACAATTTATGATGCAATAATATATGAGAGTAATGTTGTAATAACAATTTTATTTACTGAATTACAATATTATAATGCCCAGTATGACTAAATTAAACACAAATGCTTTTTTATTTGATATTCGAATTATGGGAAATTAATATGAATAAAGAAAATGAAATACAAGTTGCGATAGAATCTGAATTAAATAAATTAAATTTAAAGAATACTTTACAACAAATTTATTCCATTTATTAGATTCTATATTTTAAATTCTGAAGGAATTATACAAAGTCTCAATATAAATCAAAAATCGGAATCATGAACAACTAAAGATGCTGAAGAAATTAATCTTACTTCATAGATCCCGTGATGAATTTACACCTTATACCAAAACAGTTATTAGAGTGAGATAATAATGGAGGATACAATCCTAATACATGGAATTCTGATTCTATGATAGTATGTACTAAAGATAGATTTATATTTTCTTTTAAGAAAGTCATATTTTAAGGAGACAATTTCCATTAGTTAATCATATTTAATCATAAATTTTATTTCTTTTTTTGTATGAAGATTTAAATATAGAATATTTCATCACATAATATAAATGGGTGATCACAAATTCCCTTTCGAAAGATGAAGTTATAAATCACTAATTACAAAAGAAATCTAAAAATTTCATCCAATAAAAATAAAATTTGATATATAAATATATAAATAAATAAATCCGATAAATAAAATATATGCACACCCTTTATAAATAGAAATGATAATTATTTAAAAGAATTAATTTTATTGAAATATATTCTTATTTGATTACAGATTAAAAATATAAAGATTGCTCAAAATCAAATCTTTTTTAGATACTGTATTAAACGACAAAATAAGATTATATTATTATACTTTGGAATAATACAATATGTTCAAAATGTCATTTGTTCTATATGGTAATTGTCAAATGTACTAATTTATTCCCTGCAGGAGTTGGCATTCAATCAGAAATTGAATCGGAAAAACCGCAACCTAATGTGGAAAAGAAATCTAAATGGACAATATTTATAAATATCATAATCATCTTAAATTGTGAACAAAAGCAAAGTTTTTCGGACGACTAATATCAAAGAAATATAGAAACCTCTTTGCTAATTTAAAATTCAATTACATGTTATTTTTACAATTTCGCTTATTGTGATCTATACGGTCAATTTAATATGTTCAACAATTCAATAGAATGATGTATTTTAGTTAAAAATAGAAAAATATGTTCGGATTTCAAATCTGCTGGTAGAATCAATATAATAAAATTATAATTGGACATGATTTAAAAGCAAACCGGTTCCAAAAAAACGAAACCGGTTCTAAACTTTACCAATGACAATATATACTGTATATTTTGGTTCAACTATTTAAATACATCTTTTAACAGAAACCTTCTATGACTTGGCAAATTCCGTAATAAGTTACTTTAAATTAATTATTATAATAATAATATCCATTGAATGGATCGGTCACCTTGATCTAAAATAATCGTGAATACTTGAACAAAGGAATTTTCTAATAATAGAATAATTTTGACGCGGAAAATAAACTCAAAATGTACCTTCTAAGATTTGATGCGGAAAAAACTTTAAACATATCCGAGAAATAGTGCTGCGCAGGGTTCAGATATTAATATAAAAGCAGCTAAAAAAATTCATTGAAAACTCAGCTGGTCAGCTCATTAAGATTTTAATAAGATCCATAAGATTTTTTTTGAGATTTTAAGACTTTTTAAGCATTTTTTTTAAAAAAAAATTTATGATATCATTAAAAAAAAAAATTTACAAATAATTTTTTTTTCAAAAAAAAAAAAAAAAAAAATGACACTCATTTCACTAACGGTTAGTTAAATTTACAACTTAATAAGCTTAATGATCGATTATTCTTATTTACTTATTTTGTAACATTCCATTTTATAGTCGATTCCTGACCTGGCCGTACATATGGATTCTATAACGCGTTAAAAATATAAAAAAAAAAAATATTTTATATTTTATCATTTCGTGTATTTTCTTTTATTCGTATTTTAAAATTTTTTAAATTTTTTTATAGTTTTTTAAAATTTAAATATATAAATCGATATATATTTTTATTCGTTTAAATTTTCGACAGGGAGTAATAAAAAAAAAATAAGATTTTACCACACTTAAGTAATAAAATATTTTTGTTTCACATAATATTTACACAAATATATTATTATTCAGTTAATAAATTGATGAAATTCATAAAAATCCATATATTCAAAACATATACACTATAAACTCCCCTTTTTTCACTGAAGGAGGAAATAAATAACATCTTCTTAACAGGTTATGATTTATCATACGCAGCGCTCTATTTAAAATAAATTATGATTAAAATTTTCTCAAAAAACTTAGAAGAGAGTACGTTAAAAAAACGATTAAATTGAAATGACATTTGTTATCTCAAACCAAAACAATTGCTTAGTACGAAAATAATAAGCATTTTATTTTTCAACATTTGTTATAGTAATTTTTAACTAATATTATATAATTAAATTCTACATGTATGAACGGTGAACAAAAAAAATTATTTATTATTAAACAATCTAAAAAAGAAGAGAAAAAATAAAATTTTAAATAATAAAATTTATCAAAATTAAAAAAAAAAAAGACTCGATGATACCTAAAAATAATATAAAGGAAGTAGATATTACACTTGTTAATATCGTTAATTAAATAGAAAGTTAAAAAGAGATTTATTAAAGAATTAAGGGTTTAAAAAAAATACATAAATAAGATTAAAAGAATTAATTACTAAATAAATAAATTTAATTAGAAAAGTTATTAAAAAAAAAAAAAAAGAATTTTAAAATTACATAAAGATAATATCAAATAAATTACCAAATACGAATATTATATTATTGTTGAGAACATCCATTTACATATTCTTCGTCGTCATAACCATAATCATAATCCTCATCATAATCGTCATCATATATTTCAACATCCAACTGTCCCTCTTTATAACTCGTCTTTTCCGAATAGTTAATCTTTTTTTCACCTTCTTTCATATTTTCTTGGACATTATTTTTTGGAGGAAAAATCATTAACTCAAATTTATAAGTAGGATTCTTTTTTGAATTTAATAATTCATCATCTTTATGATGAGAAAAATAATTATCTAATTCTTTTTGTGAGGAAAGAACAATTTCTTCATCTTTCGGTTTAGTATAAGTTAAACCAAATTTAACATTTGCCGGTATATTAAATTGTGACCGAATTTTGGTGGTAAGTTGATCCCATGTTGGTTTTACACTTGTTATTATAATTGAAAATGTTGTTGGGGATGTAGGAGAAAATGATGTTGATGGTATGCTTTTAAATATTAATCGTCGAGTTATCGTTAAATTTGGTGGTGAAATTGAAAGTGGTATCGGTGGTAATTGTGTTAATTGATTTAAAACTTCTAGTGGTGGTGGTTTATATGATATTTTGAAGACCGTTGACATATTAAAGAAATTACTTTTGAGTAATAATAATAATAAAAAAAGGGGGGATGAAAAAAAAAAGTTTTTTTTTTTTTTCTGCCAACCGAGATTAAAGTTTTAAATATTTACATTGTTCTTTTTGTGGTAAATTTAACAATTTATAGAAAGGATTTACAAATTAAAATTTGTTCAAATAACGACTTTATTGGTTAGCACATGATCCTTTTTCATGTTCATAGTAAATATCTCCTTATTTTTTATTTCTTAAAAAAGTTAATAGTTATGCATTGTAATACATTATCATCACTCAAGTGATATAATGACACTTGCGTAACAGGTGACTAAATTATATAATTTAGCTGTCATATTACGCCACGAATCATAAGTTTTTACTATATAAAGTCACATGATATATAAGGTATATTTTTACTCGTCGATCTTGTATAAATTTGTCAACTGGCCAGCAATTTACGATAATAGTATTGAAGCCTCTATCGAAACTCTCCGAAATGAAGTGATCCAACGTTATGCAATTGCCCAAAGACTTCAGGTCGAATTTGATCAGCTGAGTACATCATCCGGTTCATCCAATTCATCTCTTGAAGAAAATAGGAACGAGTTTTTGACTCGAATAAGGAAGAGTTAGATACTATGGATTATGCATTTGAAACTGTGAGACGTGAAATTCGGGGAAAAGGTTGGGAAAGAAACGTGAAAATCTTTATTATGCGTAGGGGATCCAAAGTTTAGAATAGTAATGTTAATTATGAGATGGGTAGATAGTAAAGAATTTAGTTGTAACTGCCATTATATGGGTTAGGGCCTGGCAGACATGAATCCCATTCATGTTTTATTCCTCCCTTGAAACCCTGCCTCCCTTTCATTTTTTACATTTGTTTTTACTTTGCCGGCCGGCCTTTCTTATGTATCACGGTACTTTACAAAAAAATATAATAAAGAATTTTTTAAAATGTGTGGGATGTGTGCATCGGTATGTTTTTTGCTGAATAGACTCCGAAAGTCGAATTTGCAGTAGTATTAAAATTACTATATGCATTCTGGTACGCGTATTTTATTTGTAGTAATTCAGATTGATCTAAAACGATAATCTCAACTAATCAGATTAATTGACAATGAAAATGCCATAAAAAGAAGATATTGATTGTAGAATTATGAACCTAATATTACGCTAGTTGCCATTAGATATTTATTTAATTATATAAATGGAATGATATTACAGAATCTGGCGTATCAATTCAGTTGACAATGAAAATGCCATAAAAAGAAGATTCTTATTGTAGAATTATAAACATAATTAGGCTTGTTAAACGTTAGATATTTAATTATATAAATGGGATGGTATTATAGTATCTGTATCAATTCAGCAATGAAACAATTAGCTATTTTATTCGTATTTTTTGCTTGTTTCTTGTCATTGACTTTCGCACTGAGTCATCCGACTGGTTGCGAAACTTGTTCAAAATGTAAGTGAAGTAGCCGCAATTATTTTTGAAAATTTATTAATTAAATTATTTAAAACAATTTCAGGTGATTGTACCAAGGGACAATGTAATTCAATGTGCGGAAAATGGACTTGTGAGTAATTTTTTGTTGTTCTAATATTATTTTCAAAACCTTGCTAAATTATTTTAAAACAATTTCAGGTTCTTGTCCACAACGGTCATATTTTAACTGCGACCCCTGTACGTGTCGTGGACGACCTGATCGAAATAATGGTAGACCTTATAATAATAATGATGGGTATGGCTGGACTCGTGGTTTTAATTGTAAATGTACTTGTGAATGAATGCCGTGTATTTTCATTATGTATTAATTTATGTATTTTAGAGGGCCCCTGAATATCAGTGTGGCACATATATTAACCTTCGTTTTTGACTTACATATAAGTGTACATCCAAATTTTAATTTAAAGTGTACACAAACCTTAAAATAATTTATTTAACGTACGATACTACGAAACTTTAAATAAAATTTTCATTTTCTAATTAAATGTACAAATTAAGTTTATGTAAAGATATAACAATGTATGATAAAAGTTTATTGATAAATCCAATGTACAATCTGCAATGTAATTGTAAAAAAACTATTCAAAAAATTATTCATCATTATTATTAGAATTATTTTTTCTTGCTCGCATAATTTTTTCTGCTTCTTTAATAGACTGCTCAAGTTCACTAGATTTTCCAACAAAATGTGAATATGCTGCATATCGAAGATCTCCCAACTTTATTGTTTTTCCTAACCAATGAGAAGTACCATGATATTCTTCCAATACAGAACCTAAATGTGTAATAAAACGAAATGGACTAGATTCATATATGAATTGTGTGCGATTTTGGCTTATAATAAGAATGAATTCATGTTCTGAATCTGACTTAAGATCATATAAACGTGCATGAATTCTTCCTTCATTCAAACCATAAAATAGATTTGTACGGACATAACTTGATCCACGTTTCTTTAATAATGTAAACAATAAAAAATTAGAAGATATGAATAAATTTAATAAAATTTAAGTAATTTACCTCAAATACTGCAATGATTTCAGCAATTACAATAGAATTACTATTTTCACAATAGAAATAAAAATCTCCTCTCTTAAATTTAGAAGCTTGTGGATTTATTTTAGTAGAATCAAAGACCTTTTTGCATGCAGTTTTCCATCGTGTAATTCGTCCCTTTGTTCTTATTTGTTGCTCAGTATTACTTAACCGATCCTGACGAACAGCAGTCATAATATCCATTATGCCCAATTCAGTGACTACTACAAGATCGTTTTCATTAAGTGCACCTTTGTTTCTTATTTTCTTTCTTTCTTTTTGAGTATAATGATCATATTTTTCTAAATTTAAGTAAAAATCAGAAATGAAGAAATAAAATTAGCAAAAGAATTAATTCACTTGTTACCTCGATAATCTGACATAATTTGCATTATAGTTAATGGATTAATTTCACGCGTTTCCTTGAATATTCTATTAATTTTTTCAAAAAAATCTTCTTCTAAAAATGATTGTGTAACTTCATTATTAATTTCATCTAGATTATCGTTAGGAAAATTGAAATTTTTAGGCAAATTAGATCGGCTCAATAATCATTTTTGATGTCGGTTTAACAATTTGCCAATATCACATGATTCGCCCGCAAATAACCCACAAATTTGCAAATCTGAAAAAATTTGCAATGTTTAATAAATATTTCATGATTTTAAAAATTTATTTTTATAATTTTACTAAAATTATTAATTATTAGTTATATTTATTATTAATTAATTATTAATTGATTAATTGATTATTATACTAAAATGACTACAGTCAGAGGTTTGATGATTTTGGTTCGTTATAATGAGGATTCGAAAAAATGAGTTTTTCTTGATATACCGATTTAAATAGTAAATAATATAAAAATTTGCTATACAGAGAAATTATTAAAAAAAATTCATTGTTGTATTACATGTATTACATTATTCGTTATTCCTACGTTTTATTCAAAAAAAAATTCCTAATTAAAGTTAATAAATTTAATTGAATTGAAATTTTCTGGTGGGAAATTATATAAATTAATCAAGTTTTTTACATTAACCAATGCTCCGCCACTCAACGATACAAAATTAATTAGTAAATTCGTTATATGAATGACGTCAATTCACATGTTTTAACTTCAATTTGTCCCACATAGTCATGCTTAAATGTAACAATAACTTACCAATCAATATTATGAAACCTGGATAAACCACAAAAAAAAAAATTTTTTATCTTTCATTATAAAATTCAACGAGTTTACTATGGAGGAAGTCACCATTCCAGTTTATATTTTAGCTAATTTTACAATTTTTATACATGAATTTTGTTAGATTTACCGTATAGCACTGCATAAAATACCCCCATTTCGGCATACCCCCCATATAAAATACCCGTTTTGAGATATCAAATATGTAATATGTAAATCTAATTTATTTCATAAAAATTAGAATATTTAATCACTATTTTAAATCAAATTTAAAATTTTCATATATTAAATTTGTCTAGTACTGACAGGATGAATGTACACACCCGGGTCTAATTCAATGTTTTAAATCAGATAAATTGATTCAGACCCGGGGTATTTTATGCAGTGCTATACAGTACCAGGTTTTTTTTAATACTATTGAAAAATATATAATATATTCAGTTCATACTTAAATTAATAAAATAACACTTAAAAAATATTTTTTTCTATTATTTTATAAAATATTCTTTTTTAGTAAATTTATAGTGTATTTAAGTTGTTGGACATGTTTTTAAGCTGGTGCAAACACCATTCCAAACTAATAGTATTTAATATAGAAAAAAGTAATTTATTGCCATGGCGATACATTGCCACCCTATCACGTGAAATATTATATCACGTGACTTATACTATATAATAATTTGTCACCCCTGCGTCACACCATAGTTTTCCATTTTTACTATTTATTCTAGGGACTTAGAATATACATGTTGTCAAAACTCTGGAATTTTGGCATAATTTCAGGATTCGATATTCGGCCAATCATTCCGAAACGAAACTCCAGTCAAAATTCAAAAATCTGGTCAAATCTGAAATTAGGGTCAGAGGATGAAAATCCAGATAAAACTATTTTTATATAGTCCAAAACGGGGGCCACATGATTTTTTGTGGATTATAGACTTTTCTTTTCATTTAAGGACTTTATTTTTACTTTTTTTTAAAAAACGGTTTTTTGGACTTCTTGGAGACTAATAGTGAGTTTTCTTTATTTTTTTATTCTTTTTTTTGTGTTCTTTTTTCATTTAGGGACATTATTGACGTTCCTTTTGCTTTTTCTTTTCTTTAGTGTCTGTTTCTTGGATTTTGTGAAAACTAAGTGTGAGTTCCCTTTTTTAATCCTTCATTTTCTTTTCATTTAAATATTTTATTAAAATTTTTTTGCTTTTTTTCTTTATGACAGTTTCTTGGACTTATTGGAGATGAATTGTGAGTTCCTTTCTTCTTCTTTATTTTCTTTTCATTTAAGTGTTTTATTAATACTTTTTTTTTTTCTTTAGTAACAAATAGGTTTCTTGAACTTTTTGGAGATAAATTGTGAGTTCCCTTCTTTACTTCATTTTCTTTTCGTTTAAGTGTTTTATTAATACTTTTTTTCTTTTTTTCTTCAGTAACAGGTTTTTTGGACTTCTTGAGGTGAATTGTGAGTTCTTTCTTTGATCTTTCATTTTTTTTCATCTTAATATTTATTTTTGCTAATTTAGAAATGTTATTTTATTTTTACTTTGCTTTTAAAAGAGATAATGATTTTTATTTATTCAAAATTAAAATAATTCAAATATTTAAATTATTTATTCTAAAATGTATATTGTATAATAGATCTCTATAAAAACATAAAACAAACAATTACTTTATCAAATAAACATTTATGCAAATATAGAAAATTAAGAACATGTTTTTAATTTTAGTATGAAACGAAAATAAATTGAATAAATTAAATTACAATAAAATACGAAAAAAACATTAAATACTCTTATAAATAATCTAAAAATTAAAATATTTTTTTCTATAGAATGCTTAAAGAAATTGTTGCTAAAAAAGTAAAAAAGAAATGTCAATAATATCTCTAAGCAAAAAGAATCAAAAAGAAATAAGGGAAAAGAACTCACTAAAAAGACATGCCGCTGTAATCAAAGATATTCTAATTGGCCAGAATTATGGAAATTTCAGCCGGAATTATTAAATTTCCTAAAAAGGGGGACGTCTAAAGTGGAGCAGAATCACGTGATCATAGTGCATATCTGTCACCCCGTGTTATACCTTCATTTTCCATTTTTCCTAAGTATTCTATCGACTTAAAATTTTTTTGATAGATGAAATCCTATTTATCACCTGTTATTTGTCATATGCATAATTTCTTAATGCCATAATTCTGGCCAAAAATTTTATATAAATCACGTGATTCTGCTCCGCTTTAGATGTACCCCTAAAAAGGAAATTTTATATTACATAATTAGTGAAATGATTTTTACCAAATTTGATTTTTTGTGGAATGGGTATTTTCTAAAAAGAAAATAATCTACACGTGCGCTTAATCTAACAATTTTTTAGCATTTCAACCTGATTTTGGATTTAATAATTCTGGCCAATAATAATCACGTGATTTTTACCATTTACTAATTATTTAATATAAATAAAAACTTTAGCAATAAATATCTCGGCAACCAGTAATCACAGAACAGAAAAATACTAATAAATAGCGAGATAAAATTTTTATTATTTCAGCCAATCAGAATTTTGGAATAATTTCAGATTTTGGTTTCAGAATTTCAGAATTTCAGAATTTAGATTTTGGAAATTTCAGAGCTATCCTTAGTTTCATCTGGATTTTTATTCTCCAGTCTGATTTTCAGATTTTGGCTATAGTTTCGAACTTGAGTTTTGAACTTTCAGATTCAGACATATTTTCGGACAGTTTTGACAACATGTATAACTTAGAATTTTTTCAGTATAATAAATATTATTTGTCATATGTTATTCATTATATGTTTAATTTTGCTCAAATTTTATAATGCTGGCCAAAATATCCTTATTTGGATCTTAGGTAACATTACACAATCCAAAAAGGCAATTTTATTTCATTTGAAAATTGAAATTTTAGATTACATAAAATTCTTAAAAAGGCAATTTTATTGCAGATTATTTAATTCCGTCTGGAATTATGAATCATGTGACACTGGCGATGCATCATTATGGTGATAAATTACAAAATCCTTTAATATATAAAATTACGTTAAAATTAATTATAGATTGCCGATCATTTTGTATCATTGAGTCGCGAATCAGCAATTAAATTATACCGTATAGTTCTGAAATTAAGCATTACCTGAAAATAAGCATCTCTACATATAAGAAATAACCTGAAAATAAGCACTCTTTTGATAATAAATTTATGATATCTCGGCCAATATTTATCCTAGAGATATGAAATAACTACCATTGGATTTCTCTCATTGAGACGAATCCAATGAGCTAAATTACATTAATTTCTCTAATCACTGGATCACAAGATATCCTAAATACAAAATTAATATAAATATGATTTTTTTAAAAAAATTATACACCGAAATTAAGCATCCTTATAACAAAAAAAGTGTGCTTAATTTCAGAACTATACGGTACTTTAAAATTATAAAACAAAAAAAAATTCATAAATTAGTAGTTAAAAAAAATTGATAAATATATTTATTTTTATAAAGAAACTACTTTTAAATTATAAAAAAAGAAATTAAAGAAAAGGATTGATATATAACTTAAATTTTTTATTTGCAATAATATTTTATAAAAAGATAAATCAAATTATTTTAAAATATATAGTTTTGTCTTTAGAAAATTTATTATTTCTGTTTTTTATAATTTAAAATTTTAGATTTTGCCTTTAGACCAAAATGTTAGTAATATTTATTATTATTAATAAAATAGAATATATTTATAAATAAGATAAAATAAGACAGTTTAAAATAATTTTGGCAATATCTATTAGAATATTAGAACATTAAAAAAAACTGTGATATTTAAATTAATTATTTTTTGCAACAATTTATATTCTTATATTAGATACTAATACATCAAAAATAATTAACTTATTAACACTATATACAGAATGCACTATATAGTTGTTAGTGTTAGCTGATTGACATTTTGATAGTGTTATTGCTTGTTATTAGCTGTTATGATAAATGATGCATTCCCAAAAAAGAAGGAGATAGGTATTAATTTGGTTAGCATCATGCAGCAAAACAGGAACTATTTTTATATATATATATATCATATCATGATTGTGGTTCAGTGTAGTATTTGCAAAACCGTACCACAGTTTAACATAACATATCATCTTTCCCTCAATTTTCAATTTCGTATGAATAGCAGTTCTTTATATAGGTCTTGAAAGTGAAAATTGGATGATGATCACATGATTTGCGCCAAAATTTGAATTGGCTGAAATTTGACACAAAATTATTTATTGGTAATGATTTGCGGCACAGTCCGAATTGGCTGAAATTGGCGCAAATTGCCAAAATTTTTTATTAGTAATCACAGAAAAAAAAATTTATTCTACTCAGAAAAAAATTTATACAACTTCCTCTTTACCTTTGGGATTATTCTATTAGTTTTATTCCAATAAAATCATTAAATAGTAAATATAATCCTAAAATGAAAAGAATTCAAAACTTTCCTGTGAGATATTATTTGGTAATTATTTGTAACAAAAATAATTTTTAAAAATTTTTATATTGGATTTTACATGTATATTAAATGAATGTTTTTATATTTATTTGAAAGGTAAGAATTGCTTTAATTTAGGAATCAAGGATCATTCAGATTGAGTCAGTATATGTGAAGATATTAACAACCAAACTCAGAAATTGAAAATAAATGGTTTGAACGCATTTATTTATCAACCAGTGGTTCAAATCATGCGAATTTGGATTTAATGGATAGATCTTGATCTCCTCTTTCGAATGAATATNAATTNATTCNTCTAGNTCANATATTTGGTAAGTTATTTGTATTTTTATCACATGAATTGTATTCCATTCTTTAATTTTAATGAGGTTACATAATCATTGAAATCATTGATTTCTCAGCATGTATGTTAAACAAATAATGTTATATTCATTTGAAATCCAATATCATGTCTAGCTTATGAACCAAAGATCATTCAAATTGAGCCACTACATGTGAAGATATTAATAATCAAACTCAGAAATGGAAAATAATTGTGTTGGACGAATTTATTCATCAACCAGTGATCCAAATTATGCGATTTTAGATTTAATGGATAGAGTTGATCTTCTCTTTCAAATGAATATGAACTCATTCATATAGCTTGCATATTTGATAAGTTATTTACATTTTTATCACATGAATTGTATTCCATTCTCTAATTTTAATGAGGTTACATAATCATTAATCTCTCAGCATGTATGTTAAACAAATAATGTTATATTCATTTGAAATCCAATATCATGTCTAGCTTATGAACCAAAGATCATTCAAATTGAGCCACTACATGTGAAGATATTAATAATCAAACTCAGAAATTGAAAATAATTATGTTGAACGAATTTATTTATCAACCAGTAATCCAAATCATGCGATTTTGGATTTAATGGATAGGTCATGATCTCCTCTTTCGAATAAATATAAATTCATTCATCTAGCTTACATATTTGGTAAGTTATTTACATTTATATCACATGAATTGTATTCCATTCTCTAATTTTAATGAGGTTANATAATCATTGATCTCTCAGCATGTATGTTAAACACATATATCTAAATTTTCATAAGTTTTGAGCAGATATCTATGGACTACTGACATAACATGAACATACAAATTTTATTTTTTAAACTTCAAATCTATTTTTTTTTATCTTTATGTAATTCAAAAACATCTTAACATCTATTAATAAAATTCAATTTATTTAATCATTTACAATTTTTTTATTTTTATTTTTATTTGAGATAAAGAGTCCAATCATTTAAAATTAATCAAACAAGATATTTAAAGAATAAATTCTTTAATATCACATGACCTAATATTTAATCATGATTTTATCCAGTTAAACATTAAAATTGTTAAACAAATAATTTTAATTTTATTTATAAAGTAAATTTTTTTTATAATAATCATAATATGTGATATTTTTATTATTTTTGATAGTAATAATATTTTAATTGTTATTAAATATTAAGATAATGAATTTTTGGGAGTATACATTTTTATATTTAGATAAAATATTACTAATTACTACTAAATGGCCGGCCAGGGGCCGGCCATACAATTATGAGTTTAGTTTGCATACATAAAGAAATGGTTTTATAATAATAATAAAAAGTTCATTAGAAAAATTATAATTTTATATTAAAAATTTTTAAACTAATAGATAGAAAAAACTTATTTATTTTGAAAATTAAGAATGTATAAATTTTATTTTTTTTAAAATTTGTCTTATTTATCTACAGTTATCCCTCTTTATAATTACACCCTTTGGGATCATTAAATACTGTGATTATAGTAAGATGTTTTTATAAAAAGGATTTTTGTTATATAATCACATATATAATAAATTTTCATATTGATGTGATTATATTAAAAAATTTCTTACTAAAAATAGCTAAAAATAATGTTATAATAAAAAAAATTTTATTAAAAAATCTTAAGTAAAATAGCTATAATTTTTAATACAAAAATACTAGTGTAAAAACAAAAAATTTCTAAAAAAAACTTTATTTCTCTCTCATAGCTTTATTATATAATTTTTTAAATTATATGAACATGTAATCTTTATTATACAGTCACATAAAAAAAAATTACACAAATATAAAATGTTTATTTTAGTCACATATACAAATATGTAATAAAATTACACAACTATAAATAGTTTTATTATGTGTCATGTAAAAACACAAATTTATTTACAAATATGTAAAAAGAATTACACAAAACTTTTTACGTGTTTACGTATTATTTTTATTTATGCTTCTTAATTAAAGTAAATTAAGGAATAAATATAATTTTAAAAAAAGTACAGTTTAATCTCGATATAATGAACCCATGATATAATGAACTCTCAATATACTGAACTTTTTTTAAAAAACCAGTTTCATAATATATAAAAAAATCTTTGATATACTGAACTGGTCATGTGATCAGTAGATTATAAATAATATCTTTTTATCTGTTGAGTCAAAAAAGAAAAATTGTAAATGTAAATAAGCAACATTAAAAAAAAAGAAAGATTTATGCTTGTTTCATGAATCGTACAATGTACTGTACATACGCAGAAAATAATTTTTCTAATAGTATTATAGTAGTACTATAATTTTTTTNAACATTTTATTAATAATAATATAATTTATAAATTTTTAAACATTTATTTTTTTACAATAATAAAAATTTTATATCGAAATACATAAGATAAATCACGTGATTTTNAATATACNGAACTGTTTATTACTTACTTATAGAGTTCGGTATATAAAGAAAATTTGATATACTGAACTACCTCTATATACTGAACTTTTGCTCTTGAACCACAAGTTCGGTATATCGAATCAATTTGTTAATGAGTTATATACAGTATATAATATCTGAAGTCCTATTTAATCACATGATATGACTATAAAAAGAGAAATTTTTATATGTTAACTATTATATTAGGATTAATAATTGCTGTGATAATGACTATAATCAATTTGTGACTACAAAAGAATATTTTACTATATAAAAATTTGGGACTAAAACTGATATGATTATATAAAGGTTATGCTTAAGGGTCACTCTTTCCCAAAAAAATTTTTCCAAATTTTTTACGAAGTAAAAACACAACCTGGAGGCTTCGTTCACTATAGTGACAGCCTTCAGGGTCTTAAGAAAAAATGCTCCTCTTGTTATTTAATGTTTAATAAAATAGTTTAGGTTGTTTGCGTTTTATTATTTTTAAATATACCCACAATTTTCATTTTACAACTCTTGGATAACGGCCTTTAACGATACCTCTAGCAGCATTTGGTATTCTCAGCTGTATAGTCTTGCACAAGTTTTATCTCTTCAGAGTCAGAAAAGAGAAGTAATAGAAAGTTTTGTAGGGAAGAGAATGATTTTTCTTAACTCTGGGTTCTTGTGAACGAACTATTTGTGAAGAGTTTGGAGGGAGAGATCTTTTTCTTTTGGAATGTTGTTTGGTGTTTTTCCTAATATACTTTACTTTAGGTTTTTTGTGGTTAGATATAGTTGTTTTTCCTAATTTTATTTCCTTTATTTTGGTTTTTTTTATTTTTTTTTTATTTTTTGTTTCTTGTTGCAGTCTTTGGTTGTTTGCTGGTATTTTTCATCATGACTCCTGCTGTTGGTGTAAAGTATGCTGCAGTTTACTTGGGGGATGGGGGTACTGGAAATGAAGATCGCAAAAAGGTTGGTTTGGTATAACTTATTGATTTTTGGCTCTAAAGGTGTCAATCATTTTAAGGGGGTGAAAAGCGGTCAGGTAAAATTCCTGATGCATGAGTATAGTCACATAGGGATGATCCCAGTAGAACAACTGAGGGGTTGTAAAGATGAACTGGCTCTGTTCTCTAACATGTCCAGAGATTTCTGACGTGAATGAGAGGAATAACCCTTATGGTCACCGCACAGACTTCTTGATCACTGGTGAAATTAACATCCAGAAGCTCAATTTTATTTTTCATTTTATTTTTTTGGTTCGTTTCGAATTGGGGATGCCTTTGGCCTTGTGAATTTTATTCAGCCTTCGCAGAATTCCCAGACGGTGACAGGTCGGCCTTTTTTCGCTTAGCAAGGGGTGTGTTTTTAGTTAAATTTTCTTTATATGTATTTTATTATTTACAATTTTTGCTATAATGTTTAAATAAACTTAAAATGCAAGATCGCATCATTAAAAAAAAAAAATAAAGGTTATGCTTATATAGGGGTAACTATAGAGAAGAATGACTATATATAAATTCATATATATGTAAATTTATTACTCTTTGTAGATAGTATATAAAAAAACAGTTATTTATATAAAATTAGCAAAATATATAGTAATTTATAAATTATTTGATTATTATTTAATCTTTATTTTTTTGTAATTCTAATTTTTATTATTCAATATATATATAATAATATTTACAAAAGCAAAGATCAAACAGATATTTTAGATTACTACAAAAAATCTATACATAAAAGTTGATATAATATTAAAATTTATATATATACAGTATATATTATTAAAAAACTGAATAAGATTCTTAAAAAATATCTAAGATAATTAGTATAATATTATTTATTTTATAATTTAAATAATATAATTATATAGTCATTTTACAAATCAGTTATAAATTTATGCATTTAAAAGATAAATCATTTTATCTATTAAGTAGAAGTACAGATTATATTTATTTTTTATTAGGAGTTGATGTTAAAAATAGAATTTTTTGCAAAGATTATAGTAGTAAAAGTAATTAATAACTAATGTTATTTTGCTCAAATAAATAATTAATTTTAAATAATTTACTAAAATAATATAATTTTAAATTTTAATAATGAACAGATCAAAAAATATCTAGTATTTTTTTTTATAGTTTACTAACATAAATGAATAATTATTAATTAAAAATTTAATAGAAGATAAATTATTAATAAAACTTTAGAATATTAAAAAATTAAAAATATCTATTAATATTATTAAATCAATTATGATAAGTTAATAAATTTTATTTACCATATTTTATCGAAAATAAGCACTCCATTTTTGCAAGGATTCTGAACAAAAAGTTTGGGGGGTGTTTATTTTCAAAACTTTTTTAAAAAATGCTGTTATCTATTAATCAAGGGGTTTTATCACTTCATAAATTTTTTTTTACTGATTTGGGAATTTCACCATGTGGATTAGGGGGTATTATTTCACATTTTTCACATTCGTGACTTTATAACTTTTGCGCGACTTTCATAACTTTCACGTGAAACTTTCATACGACCTTCATAACTTTCACGCAACCTTTATAATTTCATAAATTTCAAACCTGCTTTAATATGCCACAAGTTTCAAAATGCTAACGTAATTCGTATTCTATTGATCAAAAAAAAATTGTTGTTACTTATGCTAAGGAACGCAGCAGAAATGAAGCTTCTAGGCACTTTGGACTTGATGCTAGTATGGTTGGAAGGTGGGTCAAAGCAAGTTTAAACTGGACAGATGAAACAAAAGCAACAAATATGAGTGTAGGTTCTGGGCGAAAAGCATTTTATCCCGAAGCAGAAGAAGAGTTATTCAAATAGGTTATGGAACAAAGAAAAATGGCATTAGCTATAACCACAGTGAATTTACGAATTTCAATGTTTGAAATTTTAGATTGGCTAGAAATGATTTCTCTCTATGGCGATTCAATAGAAACATTTAAGGCAACATCTGGTTGGTTATCTGCATTTATGAAAAGGTATAAATTGGCTTTATGGCAGTGTACAAAAGTATCACAAACACTACCTGAACAAATGGAAGAATTATTGAAAAAATTTCGCAGATTTGTCATTCGAATTAGGGTCAGAAAATCTTTTGAATTGTGTAATATTTTTAATATGGATGAAACACCTGTCTGGTTTGACATGGCTGGAAACTTTACCATTCATACAAAAGGTGAAAAGACAATTCATATTTGTGGAACAGGAAATGAAAAAAACCGATTTACGGTAGTTTTAACATGTGCCGCAGGTAAACTTGGGTGCTGAAACGTTTCGGCTATATGCCGAATCCCAAATACCTTTCGACATATACAAGTTGCCGAAATCCCAAATCCCAAACCTATGCTGAAATCCCAAACTGATGCCAAAATCCCAAACCGTTGCCAGAATCCCAAACCGTTACCGAAATCCCAAACCTCCAATATGGAAATGACCAAAATTTGGGATTTTTGGATTTCAGCAATGTTTGGGATTTTGGCAATGATTTGGGATTCTGGCATCGGTTTGGGATTTCAGCATCGGTTTGGGATTTTAGCATCGATTTGGGATTTCAGCATCGGTTTTGGATTTGGGATTTGGGATTTGGGATTTCGGCAAATTTCTGAATCGACATTTCGGCATATGCCGAATCCCAAATATGTTTCGGCATAGGTAGGTTTCAGCACCCAAGTTTAGCCGCAGGTAATATTTACATTAAATTTATGGTTTTTATTAGTTTTTAAATAAAATAATAATTTTTTTTATTTATAATAGATAGAACTAAATTTCCTGCAATTTGTATTTTCAAAGGAAAACAAATGNCACGCNNAGAACAAGCACCTTCTGGTGTGATTGTTTGGTTCCAAGAGAGTGGATGGATGAATGCAGACTTAATGAAANNNTATNTTGATTATCTCAAACNTTCAAGAATGACAAATGGCCAATCCAACTTTCCTGCATTGATGGTGTATGATTCTTTTAGAGGACATTTAGAAGAATCTGTTAAAAATGCATTTTATAATACTAATGTTGATTTGGCAGTAATTCCGGGTGGTTTGACTAGCATTTGTCAACCACTTGATGTTGCAATCAACAAGCCATTTAAGGATAACCTCCGTAAAGAATGGCACCTTTGGATGTCTAATGGTGGAGCTGGACATACTACTTCAGGAAATCTTTGACGTGCTAAAATAAGTGATGTTTGTAAATGGGTTAAGCGTGCATGGGATAATATTTCGGATGATATTATTATCCGTTCCTTTAAAAAATGTGGTATATCTAATGATTTAGATGGATCAGAAGTTGATCTTGTTTATGAAGAAATTGATAAACTTCTTAAAGAACTTCAAGATGAAAATGGAGAAATAGATGAAATTGATTTTATCAATACAAATTAATAATATTTGTTAAATTTTGTTTTTTTCTAAGTCAATAAATCAATAAAGTTAAAAATTATTTCTTTTTTTTTTTATTGTCATAAAATTAATAAAATACCGGGGGATGCTTATTTTTGAAAGTGCTTATTTTTGATTTTTGCATGAATTCGTGCAAAATAAGGGGAGGTGCTTATTTTTGATAGGTGCTTATTTTTGATAAAATACGGTATTTATTATTAGAAAAATTTGCATTACTAATTTGTTTTAATATACAATAAATAATGATCAAAATTATCTAATCAATTTTTTTGACCAAAATTATACTAATCATCATATATTAATATAATATAAATAATATATAATTTTGTACTTATAATCATAATAAACAAATTTTCATATTTTATTTTTTTTTCAGAATTTTTTAAAAATATAAAATTATTTATTTTAAAAACTTGTAATATAATTGTTTATGATCATAATTGTAAACATTTAAGTTATTTAATATTTAGCTAAATAGTTAAGGTAATGGTGAGTTTTGGACTTATCCAATTTGTTTTTTAAATTAAATAATTTTAGACCAGTTTTGAATAATTCAAAATTGTCTGAAACTGTCTAAAACTAGATTTTGGACAGTTTAAAATTATTTAAAATTATCCAAAAACCTAAATTTGGAATTTGATAAGTGATAAATTGGTAAAATCTAAAAATCATTTTATAACTTAATAATCTTTTTTTTTAATTGTTTGCTATTTTCATACTTTATATTTATTACATTTTATAATTTTATATCTTTATATTTATTCATGCTACATAACACTAGAGGTTAACCTAAATATATTTTTTTTACATATATAACAATTTTGAAAAAAACTAAAGCAGAAGATAAAGACCATCAATATATATGTAAATGCTATACTGAAGTTTTGAAAGATGATGCTAAATCTATTATAAATTAATAGAAAGAAAAGAATTAAAAAGCATTTAGCAAGTTATGAGCATTTTTGGATTAAATATGATAAAGAAGCATTGGAAATTGTGATACAGTTATCTCCCTCTATAATCACCCCCCTATATATGCACAACCTCTATTTTTTTTTTTAACAATGTGATCTTATGCAATAAGTTTATTAAATTTTATGCATACAAATTATAATAAAATAAAATAACACATAAATACTAAACTATTGATCACTACCTTTTGAAACTGGAAATTAGGACTGACCCATCACCATTTGAAGAATCTCAAACACAACTTCTATTTTTTTTTTAATTTAACAATGCGATCTTGCACGATAAGTTTATTAATTTAAACGCAAATTAAACCTAACTAATAAATGCTACCCCTCGCTTAGCAAAAAAAAGCTGATCTGCACCATATGGAGATTTTGCGAAGGCTGAACAAAATTCACAAGGCCAAAGGTGTCCCAATCTATAAACGAACTAAATAAAATGACATGTCAAACTTAAAAAAGAACCAGCCAACCAAAAATTTAAAAAAAAGATCAGCCAATCCAAGCGAACCTAAAAAAAAATCAGCCGTAACAATTCAGTCGTTAATGGTCTTTAATCAGCAGGCCGTCTTCTGTACATCAGGTCTGATTACCTGACTGAAAACTATCGCAATACTGAGGCCACCTGCAGAAACTAACAGACTGAAAAGATTGACTCTATGTGACCATCTACGTCATCTCCCTTAAAATTAGTAAACAACTCCTTTGGGCCAAACAAATAACAAGTTATACTAAATTAGCCTTTTGATGATACTTGCTTCAGTACCCCTCATCTTCCAAAAGAAAATGAAAAATACTAAAAAATGACAAAAGATTACTCCAAGAAACAAAAAATAAAAATAAAAACATAAACAAAACAAAACAAAACAAAAGGAAATAAAATTAAGAAAAACAACTATATCTAGCTGCAAAAAACCTAAAGTAAAATGGAAAAATACCAAACTACATTACAAAAGAAAAGTTCTTTCCCTTTAAATCCTTTACAAACAGTTTGTTTACAAGAACCCAAAGTTAAGAAAAATCATTCTCTTCCCTACAAAACTTTCTATTACTTCTCTTTTCTGACTCTGAAGAAATAAAACTTGTGCAAGACTGGCAAGCTGAAAATACCAAGTGCTTCCAGAGGTATCGTTAAAGGTCATTATCCAAGAGTCGTAAAATAAAAATTGTGGATATATTTAAAAATAATAAAACGCAAATAGCCTAAACTATTTTATTAAACGTTAAATAACAAGAGGAATATTTTTCTTAAGACCCTGAAGGCTGTTACTATAGTGAATGAAGCCTTCAGGTTGTGTTTTTGCTTCGTAAAAAATTTGTTCAGAATTTTTCAGAAAAGAGTGGCCCTTCAAATACAACCTCTATATAATCATATTAGTTTTAGTCCTGAATTTTTATATAGTAAAATATCCCCTTTGTAGTTACAAATTGATTATAGTCACCATCACAGCAATTATTAGTTCCAATATAATAGTTAACATATAAAAATTTTCCTTTTTATAGTCACATCAATAGGACTTCAGATATTATATACTCATCAAATTTAACATAAAATTATTAAAAATTTAATATAAGTATTTTAACAAATTAACACTTTTTTTAGAATTATATTTACTCCTTAATTTACTTTAATTAAGAAATATAAATAAAAATAATACATAAACATGTAAAAAGTCTTGTGTAATTCTTTTTACATATTTGTATACGTGACTGAAATAAATTTACGTGTCTTTANGTGANGCATAATAAANCTATTTATAGTTGTGTAATTTTATTACATATTCGTGTACGTAACTAAAATAAACATTTTATATTTGTGTAATTTTTTTTACGTGACTATATAACAAAGATTACATATTTGCGTAATCTTAAAATTCTATATAATAAAGCTGAAGAAAAATAAAGTTTTTTTTAGAAATTTTTTGTTTTTACACTAATATTTATTAAACAATAAAAATTATAGTTATTTTACTTAAGATTTTTTAAAAAAAAATTTTTTATTATAATATTATTTTTAGCTATTTTTAGTAAGAAATTTTTTAATACAATCACACCAATATAAAAATTTATTATATATGTGATTATATAGTAAAAACCCTTTTTATAAGAACATCTCACTATAATCACAGTATTTAGTGATCCCGAAGGATGTAATTATAGAAGGGGATGACTGTATAAGTTTTTTCATTTTAAAAAGTGGATAAATAATTTTAATTAATATCTGTATTATGCAAAATATGTATATAAAAATATAAAAATATAAAATAATATATATTAATAATGATATTAATAAAATTAAGCCTAAACTTTTAATCAGATTTAGTTAATTTATAATTACTGTATTAGTAATAAATGTCATATCTGAATACTAACTTTTTTCTAATATACAGTATACATAATTGTATATCAATAAAAAATAAAATTATATAATTGAAAATTTTCAGAATATGTACATAATTTTTTTATTCTATTAATTAAGTATATTTACTAGTATTGCAGATTTTTCTATGATTTATTATAGTTCAAACTGATATAAATTTTAATTGTAATATTTTATAGCATAATCTCATTAAAATTACTATAAATTGATAAGATACTTAGGATACTTGGAATACTATGGCCTGTGATATATAGTATATTTTAATTTATAAATAAATTATAAATCCTACTGCCTATAACTCCTTATACAGTTTTTTTGCATAGATTTGCAAGAAATAGTAATGAAGAAAAATTGCAAAATAATATAGAATTGATATTTTAGATAGATAATAATAGTAAAATTATATCAAAAAACAAAAGAACAAAAAACCTAATTTTGGTTTAATTTACCAACTCATACATATTACACCATATTATACACAAGTCAAAAATATAGTAGATCAATAAACTTTAAACTTATATATTTATTATAAAAGCTATATTAATTCCAATTACATTTTGATTCATATACTAATTATTGATTCTTATTTCTTTATATACTATCACTATATAGTTATAATTGCTAGTACTTTCAATAAAAAAAAATTTTATTTATTATTTACTTTTAAAATATCATCATAATCAATAGGATCATGATAAATATTTAGTTCTATAGATGGATTCAACTCCTCACTCTTATCAACATATTCTACACTTAAATTTAGATAAGATAAATCATTTTCAAGATATTCTGTAATAGAATCAGGACTATTTAAGATAGTATGATACCAAAAATCCATATTATCAATTTCAAATTCCTTAAATGATTTATTATTGTTTGAATAAATACCATAAGGTGTTATAATTAATAAGTAATCACTCGCGCCTTGAATATAGGCTTTCCTAATTAAATCCTTTAAAACCACAAATAATTTGTTGACACTTATTTGACACCAATGATCAATTCTTTTCTCAGTAGCTAAAGGAATTTTAAAAAATTCCATTTCCTCTTTAATCATGTTTCTCAAATTTTCTGTCTTTGAAGTATCATCATCTCTTGGAATAAACATTTTTCCAGTTCTATAAAATTCCAGGATATATGTGAAGATTTTGCCATTCCGGTCAATGAAATATTCATTGCCATTCGTTGGTTGTAATTTATCATTATCATTATTATGAAACATTTCGCCTAGATAAGTCTCAGGATAAGCTTCCAAAGTAGAACGTAATGTTTCATATTTGTAGCCTCCAACATTAAGAATTATACGGTTTGAATTTGATTCTTCTGAACTCATTATCTATTTTAGATATTTATGGTTTTGAGTTTTGAAGAGTTTGATAAGATTTGTAAGATTTGGAAAAAAAAAAGATATTATATATACTATATGTATTATGAGAGTAATTCTTAATTGATTCGTCATACATCACGCAATTACTATTACGAATCATGATATAAGACCGATACTAAATGTAGTAAGATCCTGTACATTAAAAATTATTGACGATTATTTTATTATGAGTAAAAAAATATACTGCCATGCTATTATTTGTATTTAAATATTGGAGATTATGTTAATTATTTGATGTTTATGATACGCAAATAATTGAATTCTTTAAAAGGAGTAATAAATATAACTAATGGCATAAGTCTGCTTAATTCTTACATTATTGTAATTAATTTATTAGTATTTAACTTTATAAAACCTTTACTAAAGCAGAGATAGATCAGGCGCCGAAAATGAAAATTTTATAACATATTAATCAAATTTTAATAAAAAAGAATTTAAAGGATTTTAGAGAACTGATTAAACTAAAGAAAAGTTCTATAATTATAGTTAATAATACAGTATTTTATGAGTCGTTGAGATTCCTTCCACAGACCACATGCAAATGTAGTCTGTAGACGATCTTGCAGATTGATATTGAATGTTGCTAGTTAGGATTTTAATTAATTCATCTATTATTGCTTCGTTATGAAAATAATGAAGGTATTGTGTCTAAATTTATATTGTCGTTGTGTAATTAATCCAACAATTACTAATTTTTTTCTTAACTTTAATAGACTTTCAAGATTCTCAATTAGTTGACCTACAGTACAATGCATACGAATCATGTGACATTAATAATTAGTTATATACAAATAAACGTCTTATAACTCTAAATTTGTAATTCATCCAAAGTTGAATATGTTATATACTGTATATATACACTCAAATATACAAATAAAAGTCGAAAATTCAAAATAAATATATTATATTCTTTCTATTCTTTCTAATATGTTAAGTTTAATTCGTGCATATTTATCTTCACAGCGTATATCATTACGAAGATTTTATACACAAAATTCTCAAATAAATACAAATACAAGTTTGTTTAAAGAATATGGAACATTTGGTTTATTCATTTTAGCGAATATGGATTCCTTATCACTTTTCAAGGTTACAAAAAATTTTCAAAAAGAGGTAACGTAACAAGATCATCAAAATGTAGCAAAATTGATCCGAAAATTATTATTTGTTAATTGTACCTCAATGTGTTGGAAAGATTGTATTGTCAACTTTAGCAAAAGTATCTACGGCTAAAAAAGGAATATTATATGTTAAAGCATCTAATGAAGAAAATTTTTCCAGAGATTTATTTTACGAAAGATTTCAAACCATGGCAATTACAGTATTATGTTTATTACAAAAAAAGACATTAGACTTTTTATTGGTACTATTTCTTTTTTTAAATAACATATAATTTATGAAGATGTAGCATTATCTTATTTACATAAACATGAAGTTGATAAGGATGGAATTTTTGGGGAAAGAATTTCTGACTTAACACAAGTAACAAAACTTAAAGTATGAATGAATTAGTATTCTAATATTCATATCAGGAAGAATGTTTAAAATGAGGAATCCTATTTCATAAAAATGTCTTTAATATATTCTTGAAATTGAATAAAGAAAATAATGTTTGAATATAAATATATTTCATTTTGCAAATTTTTTTTGTTCAATTATAAAAATTACATTAGGTGAATTGATTTTAAATTATTATATTTACATAACAAACTAACATTCAACACATTATTCCATAGGGTGGCGCAAGCGGTAAAAATGATTGTTTTCTTTGTATTTATACAATAGTAACAAAACAGTAATCCCATAAGATATATCTTTTTTAATCATAGAAGGAGCTGGAAAATCTTGTTACTCTTTTATAAACAAAAAATTCACTGCAATTGACATGAAAACCAGGTTATTATCATAAAAAATCGAAAGTTTAGTAAATATATGGCAAAAAAAGACAAAAAACAGTAATACTATACTTTTATCACATATTTCTGGAATTTGAAGTATATATTGTTATATATTGTTATTCGATCTCAAGCAAATTACAATTCCTTCTCTTTTATTGGCAGTTTGAATTCTATGGGCTTTCTTGATTAAATAAATCTGACAGTCTGTCTATCTTTTGAAATGCCTTATCTCTTGCTTCTTGTGCCTGCTTTGCTTAATATTACTTCCATCTATATATAGTACATTTTTAGATTGATAAAAATATGCTAATAACATCTTTGTAAGAAATAATTTTCTTCCGTTGTTGTATATGTTAATTATTAGTTTAATAAAATCGCTTTACTCAAGTTTTAAAATTCATGACCGGCTTTATTTATAAGTGTCACTGCGGGTGATATACAACAGAATGACACAAATGACGCGACGCGTAAAAATTTTAACGAAAACATTTTTCACATGAACAAATAAACTAAATTATGTAGTATATCGCATAATCGACACATTTTACACATTCTCAAAGTAATATAAATGAAAAATCAAATGCTCATAAATATTCCACTTCCCTCTTCTTTAACAGATGACTGCTAATTACATTTTCTTAATTTAACTTTATTATAAATACTCTTTAGTTTTTTTTCTCTTATAATCTTTTTAAGAACTAGAACTCTCTTTAAATTTCTCTTGCTTTTAACTTCCTTATCAAGGAAAAACTAGTCGAATTAGCTGATTTGGTTTAGACTAGAATTCCCTATATAACTGCTTGGTTCTATATCTATTATTTCCTAATTTCAAGCATATACGATAAGTTTTTTTTCATCCTATGAATCGTTCCAACATCATATGTTAAAGTTTTATCCTCAGAATCATTAGGACCAGATGGACAGATGTTTTAGTTACTGTACATTAAATGAATTGGACATTTTGCTACATCGTCAGTCTTTCTATAACAATTGGATCAACATAAAAAATGACTAGTCCATGGCAGGATTATTGCGTAACATTTGTTACACATGATTGACGGAATATTATAACATTCCCGTCGTTTACATTTTTTTTTTATTTCGCCACTTTTATTTTCACCCTTTATAAATTTAAAATTTCATTATGTTAATTTCAGAAACCGTTCAAGTTTCTCAACCACCACAAATTGTTAACGATTGTATTTTAGAAATTCTTCTTTATCTCACTAATGACCATTTAACATTATACAATTGTATCCGAGTAAATCGTATTTGGTGTCAATTAGCTATTCCATTACTTTGGAAGAACCCTTTTAAATCTGAAAGTCCTAAAATTATTCAAACTTTAATACAGAGTCTTGATGCTCAATGGAGAAATCAATTATTACGAAGAAGAGCTTTTAATTCATCTTTATCATCATCTTTACCTTCTACACTATATAATTATTCATCCTTCATACAACATTTTGATTTTTCATCTTTTAAAACATCAGTTACAAAATGGCTTTTTGTTTTATTAAATCGAAACCCCAAATATGTTGAAATGATTTTCGTATATCAACTCGTTGGAACTTATGTTTTCAAAAATACTCGAGGTTTCGTATCTTTGAATATTGAATATGATCACAACAAAATAAATGACGATTTTGATTATTATGGTGATCCTGGAGAAATTTTTGATGAAGAAGTTACTTCTAATTTCTTGGAACTTTATGACATTTCTAAGTTTGGGAATTTTAAGGATGCTATGGCAAATATTGAATCATTAAAGTACACTTTTCTAGGATTTGAACCGACTTATCATCAAAAAGATTTTATTAAAGCAATTTCAGGAATTTTCATAAAATTAAATTTATGTTGCGATAATATTCAAAATTTAATTATACACTCATTTATTGAGAACGAATTTGTTGAACATATTAATTTCGTTCGCAATATAACTTCAGGAATAATTAAAAATCAAAAAAATCTTCAATCTATTAGTTTCTTTGAAGAATGGCGTGATGAAAAGGGATCTGATACTTTTTTCTCTTCACTTGCGGAATATCAACAAACAAAGAATACTTTGAAATCATTAAAGTTCCGATATTTTAGTGATATAGGAGGATTGTTACCTTTCCTTTCCATTCGGCATTCATTGGAAACTTTGGAATTTACTAAGTATTTCTGTGATTATGACGTTCTCGAATTCTGTACATCTCATATGAATACAATCGCTCCAATTCATATCAAGAATTTAAAATTTTATCAGATTAGATTCGATCCAATGTACGATAAAAATAATTACATCAAAGCAATCGAAATTCTAATACGTTTATCTAATAATAACTTACAAAAACTTACAGTTGAACATATTAATGAAACAATAATTCAATCAATCTCATTATATTGTAATTCATTAACTTACTTATCATTAATAATAATTCCGAAATATTTCTCTAAATTTGTTGAAGTTTTACCATCTCTTAATAATCTCAAACATTTAATCTTAGTGGAGAGTTACAATTCACGACATATTCAAATTGATGAAATAAGATTTAGTACTCAATCTTTCGCTAAATCATTTCCTTCATCTTTAAGGCATCTCAGTCTTAATATATCCATCAATCCAAAAATTTTAAAATTAATACTTGATGAAATAGAGGTACCTATAACCACATTGGATCTTTACACTGCGATGAGTTTCGGGTATTTAGAAGCAATCGTTGAATATATTAAAATTAAGAATTCAAATTTGAAAAATCTTGGATTTAATTCCTTCATTGATTCTTCTCTAAATAATAATCGTTCCTTACATAATTATATGAAATTAATGACAATTCTTTATAATTTAGAAATAAATATTTACATTGTAGAAAAACATTTACATGATGAATGGCAAAATTTCGACAACTTTTGGTTAATATAAATAAAAATTTTAAATTCAGTTTTTAGTAGTTATAAATTTTCTTAATAAGTAATGTATTTTGCAACCCTAAAAACTTAATTTTTGAATCTATTATTGTTTAATTCATTGGAGAATCAGCCATTAAAGCCTTTTTATTCAAGAGCAAAACATATAATTATCGATGCCGCGTTACCGTTGATGTTCATACAATAAACCATCTTTAATCAGTATATATATATATTTTTTTTTTACTCAATTCAATTGAAATTATGTTTTAAAGACATTAATGTTAATTAATTATTTAGCTATTATAGAATCTGAATGATGATGAATAATTATTGTCAAGAAGTATCGGTAACTATTTTAAAATTATATTTCTATCCTCTTATCAGGATTTCATAGAGTATGAGACATACTAAATCAAATTCCTCCGGTAAAATTGATACAATTTTAAATGGTCATTAGATTTAGTATAAATCCAATTATAAATGTACGTAAAAAATTTAAATTAACCTTGAAGTAGAAAGCTAGTCAACAAATATGAACAAACTAAATTTGAGAAAAAACTTATTAACACGTCGAATTGTGATGATAAATTTAGTTTTCAGTATATATCAGAAATCTACTACTCAAAGGTTCTATTCTCATGCGTAATATAATTTACTTTGTTTTCACAATTTCATAAACATGTATTTATTCATTCTGGTTATAAACACATCAATAGATATACTCTTGGTCTTATTAAAATTAATAAAAGAATTTATTTATCTGACGTACAACATATATATAGTATACAGTATATAAATCAACTCATAAAAAATATTTTTTTTAAAATATAATAAATAAGAAATAAAGATATTTATAAGATTTAAATATACAATAATTAAGATAGTATTAAGATCAAAGAAATTTAAACTATAAATTATTATACAATATACGCATATTTACTTAATATTCCATGGTTATATTGTTTATAATAGTCATCGGAATTTTTTGGTTCTGGAAGATTATTGAAATTAAATAACCTACTTGTATAAATTGCTTCATCTGATAATGTAATAACACTAGTAGATAAATTCTTATTAATTTCTTCTACTACTTTAATTTGCTTATATAATTCTGTATCATCTTCGTTATACCATTGCAATAAAGTATCCCATATTTCATTAGCATTTGGACGATTCAAAGGATTTGCGTCTAAACATCGTTTAATTAAACGCAAAATTAATTCTGGTATTTTAATATTAAATTTTGGTCTAAGTCCTTGACAAATTCTTAAAGCCAAAAGTTCATTATGAGGTACATTATGATATGGGGGTAATCCTGAAATTACTTCATACATAATTATACCAAAACTATAGATATCAGAAGCTTTGTTATGACTTTGTCCTCGTAAAATTTCCGGAGCTACATAAGGTAAGACACCAAATATTTTATTTTCAAATACATTATAATCTGCAGGTTTATATAATCCTATATCAGTTATAGAAGTTCCACATTCAAGTCTTAATATATTACCAAGATGTAAATTTCGATGAATTAATCCTTTCTTATGAATTTGGTCAAGTCCATTTGAAATATCATATAAAATATAAATCTTTTCTTTCCAATTTAATTTATTATAATTCTGATCTAAATAATTTCGTAAACTTCCATGTTCTGCATATTGCAAAACAATCATATAATTTTTTGTTTTCGGTTCTTGAGTTATTCCATAAAGCTCAATAATAAAAGGTTCAGTGATTTTATGATATGATGTAATCTAAATAATAGAATATACAGTATATTTAGTTTTCAAAAAAAAAAAAAAAAAATCGAAAATTTCTTTAAATTATTAAAATTTAATTACCTCATTGATATATTCTAATGTAACTTTTTCTGAATTATTTAAACTTTTTAGAGCTACAAATTCATTTGGATGGAGTCTATTCCAATTCTTACTTTCGTTATCCCAATTACATATACGTCCATCAATCCATTTTGCTCTATATACTTTGCCAAACCCACCTCTTGCAATATATTCAATATCATAAAATCTATCATAAGGTATCCACTCTAATAATTTAGTCCACCAAATTGCTGATAACTGAGTATCTTGAATAAATCTATCAATATCATCATTACCACTCTTCCAATTGTTAAAATTTTGTTGAAAATGTCTCGCATTACAATCACGACACCAATTAAATCCACTATTTGACTTGTTGCATTCTTTGCATCTTTCACAAATTGACATTTTTTTTATTCGATAGTAAATCAGAATAATCCATTTTACCATTTTAATGAATTATTTTATAGTGTGTGTCGATCAATATTTGTACATTACGAAATAGATACGTCAGTCATTACGTCATGTTCACTTTTATTTAAATAAATTGATTCGTTGTCATTTAAATATATTGTACATATTTCTATAAAAAATATTTATTTTTTCTAATGATAAATTAGTATGACCACATCCAAAAAAATCCAGCATTTTCACTAGTTCTCCAATACCTTCCAGTAATTCCAAATGCTGTCATAAACCCATAAAACTTTACCAACATTCCGTTATCCTTAAACTCAAAATTCACTCTACGACCTTTATCTACTGGAAATGATTTACCTTCCAGATAATAACTTGTACCGGTATCATCAGTTAATACTCCTTCCATAATATAATATGAGGAATTATCATGATAAGTTCCTTCATCATCCTCTAAATCATCACTGAAAGTATCATCGTCTCTTTCATCATCAATTTCAATTTCGGTGAATGTTATTTCCATTTTTAATATTTCTTCAACTATTGTAAGTGCAGGATCTATGCATAATCCTTTCCATCGTTTCGGAGGACAAGAAGGCCAATCATATCCGTCATTTCTAAGACACCATAATATCTTATTCGATGAATATACCTAAATAAAAAAAGATTAAAGGGGTTTTTTTTTAAAAAAAAAAAAAAATTCGGTATATACATTAAATATAAAAATAATTAAAATTATATATGTTACATACATCAACCATATCCGTCCATTGTAACCATTTATCCGATTTTCTTGCATCAAAAATTAAAGATTCTGGAACAATTTTAAAATCATCACGAGCTCCACAAGCTAAATAGATATGGAGAGCATGACAATCTAACATGGGAAATACTGCATCTTTGGTAGGATCCCAATTTAATATTCGATCATGTAATTTGTCCACCATAGTTTTCACAATGGACGTGTATGATTTTGTACCTTTAATAATAATAATAATAATAATAAGTGATAAATTAATACAATTATATATTAAAAAAAAAAAAAAAAANAAAAAAAAAAAAAAAAGAAAGAAAAAAGAAAAAGAAAAGTAAATTCTAAACTCACCATATGCCAACATCATAGAAATAATCTTTAAAGAAATGAATACACAAGCCAAATGTTTCAAAGAAGAATCCATGTCTGCAAATAATAAATTGAAAATCTTACAACAAAATTCTGGTGCTTCCAATTCTGTAAGCTTTTTTAAATTTCTTCCATCTGAAAAGATAATATTAGGTTAGAAAATCTTTGATACCGACATGACATGGCATAACAAAAAGAAAATGAGAATAACTGAAAATGAAAATAACTTTTCGCTCACCATTTTCTGATACAAGAACCCACAAACATGTTAATTCATCCAATACATTATCCAAACTTAACTCACTTGGAGATAAATCATTAAAATGAAAATTTTCCAACACTTGAATACTAGAATCCATTTTTTCAATATTTAACTTTGATCTACGATAAAAAATTTTTCTGAAATTACAAAAAATAAATCTTCTTTTTCTTGCATCAACATCATAATCATTTATAAAAACTTGTTCCCATACAACTCTATCATGAGATAATTTATAAAATAATTTGCATACTAAAGGTAAAGAAATTACTGCAGTTTTTGGTGAATTCGAATTTTCTGATAAGATTAATTCATATAAAATTTTTAAAAGAATTTCCGTAGGTAATGAACATAAATTTGGTTTAACATTTGATGAAGAAAATTTTTTGTTTGTTATTTCTTTGAAATCTTGATATATTTGATTCTTTGTTGTTGATAAACATCCTATGTTATCATTTAAATTTAAATCTTTTCGAGTGTAATCAGTGTAATCCAAGTAATTAAATTCAAAGTCACAAGAATAGATTTCTGACATCATTCCTTTTTCGGACATACTATCAAAGAAATTTTTTCACAATTTTCCAACTCAAAATAGTAATAATCTAGAACACTTACAATAATGTAAAACGAAGCTACAAAGATAAGAAAGAGAGAAAACTAAGATATTTATATATAATTGACATCCGATTTATACACAAATTTCACCGCATTAACTATCACGTCCAGTATTATATAACAATGATATATATTGTGCATTAGTGTGACAAATAGATTTGGTGAATCAAGAACGACGATTTTTGTCACAAAGAAATTATGCATAAAAGTATTGTCTCACAAAGTAGTTTAGATTTTATAGTATCATTGATTAGATGTAATTTGTGCGCTGCTGTCTTTATTAAGAAAAAAACGGTTACAATTACTAAATTGGTTTTAAATCATCACAAAATGTTATAACATAATTAGGCTTTAGGTGACTTAGATTACCGACTTTGTATAAAAAGTTTTTTATTTACAAAACTAGATCTTTTATGGTATAGATTTTAACATTCAATTATTTAAACATTTTTCGTGGTTGCTGCGGCTAATAAAAAACTTGGATGAAACATATGAAAGCTCTGATTGTATTACTACACAAACATCTAATATATTTGTTTATTATATTTAAAAAAAATCATAAACACGACCAAAAGAGAGAAATATATCAAAATTCGATTAAAGTCGTGAGATAATAAAAAAAAAACATAGCATTTGCTTTTAAACAATTTAACAAATATGTAAACTATGAAAAAAAAAGAAAAACTAAATAACGTTACTGCACTGCAGTATTGTAGTTTAGGTATATTTAGTATATTTAGTATAACCAGCCATTGCATCATCACACTGATTTGCGACCTGGTTATAGAGCAAAGCTTTGTCGCCGGTTATTCGCTATGATTTGTCGAGCCAAAGCAGGATTTTGTTGTAGCAGTAGTTGTTGTTGTTGTCTCTGTTGTATAGCTTGTTGATTAGCAGTTTGAATAAAATTCGAGATATTTTGAAGAAAGCCTGATTTCTTTGGACGAGATGTTGAAACTGCTATGGGTGGATTTACTGAAGGAGGATTCTAGTATAAATTCAATATAAATTTGTTTTGTTAAGCGTAAGCAAATCTAAATACTTGATACAAAAGAAAGTAAAGGTTTCAATAGTTACCCATTGAGTAACGCCGGTACTTGTATCATGATCTATTAAAAAGAAATGAAATATAAAGTTTAAAATAACAAGTTCATAATCAAAAGAACAATGAATACGTACAATAAATTCGCCCTGCCGGGTCAACCTAAAATGAGAAACGGGAACGACAATGAATTTTAATCTTCATCAATTAAACAATAAAAGAACATGATCATATCGACTCACGTATGAATTCCATCCAGCAGGCAAAGGAGTGTTCATATTGGAATTAAGTTCGCAATAGCAATTGGTGATATCAAGTGAGTTAAAAAAGAATTGAGATAGGAAAAAACAAATATTATTCAACGTTCAGCTCAGGCATTTTTAAACGTCAATGTTAATTAATAGTATACGACGGGTTTTCTTAAAATGGTCAGACAAAGAGTTAATTAGCTTCGTGAAATGGTCAATATATACTGTATGTCAAAAAAAGGCCTTAAATTTTTCTGTTAACAATTCAGCATCATTACTGTTTTTGGACAGTATATGCCTTTTTAAATATAGAATTTATATGCCAAGCATTTTTGTGTCGTCAACCATCACACAAAATATAAAGTACTACCTTACGCGTAAATAATAATAATGGCTTTAATTGAATTATTATGATTTATAATTTCTTGATATAGTATACAAATCAAATTAATTATTATGAAAAAAAAAAATCTTTTGTCCGGCTTTAGAATGGCAGGTCATTTTTTTTCGGATAAATCTATAAATATGGAAGTAAATGCAACGCAAAAAAGATTATCGCTGTCACATAAGACATCTCATTCATTTAGATTTTTTTTTAGTTGGTAAAAAACTTAAAACTTGCAATGGCAAATCTTTCCACACTATGTCCATACTATGTAACATGTCAGGGGGTTTAGATCTTATAAAATATTCTTATAAATATATACTTTTTTTCCCTAAGGAGTTCCAAATAATTAATTAAAATGCCAATATCATTTTTAATATTATTTGAAGAAAAACAATATATCATTTTATTGTTAGTTGTTGGATATATAATTCATTATTACATATTAAAAAACAATAAATTTAATAAAGATGATTATCATAATTTTTTGATACCTCGAATTGTACCTTATAAAATTCCTTGGATCGGTTCCGCTATTCCTTATGGAACAAATCCAACAAAATTTTTATCAGAATGTCGGTTAGTAAATAATAATAATATTATAAATAAGAAAAAATTTTTTAAAAAATCTATATATTTTTTTTTTTTAGCGAGAAATATGGAAATATATTCACTTTAAAACTTGCAGGAAAAAATATAACATTTTTATTGGATCCACTTGTTTTACCACTAATTTTTAAAGAAAAAAATTTTGTATTTTCTTCATTTGCTGACAAAATTGTTCAACAAGCATTTAGCATTGATAAATCAACTACTGCTAGAATGTCACATCAAGCTAGAAATCCACAAAAATATTTAGGTGGTGAAAATTTATTAAAGTTGATTGAAAATACAAAAATAAAACTTGTTGATACTATTTTAAATAAAATTAAATCAAATGACAATTTTGATAATAAACCTGAATGGAAACAAGGCTATTTTTACGATTTTATTGCAAGAATTTTATGGATATCGTCAACTGAAGGATTTTTTGGTAAAGGTTTTGCTGAAGAAGATATGTGGAATGATTTTTATACTTTTGATAATAAGTAATTTATACTTTTTTTTTTCCTTTTTTTTTTTTTTTATAAAAAGGTATTTTATTGATTTATTAAATTTTTCTTATAAAAGATTTCCAATTTTGATTAGTGGAATTCCAAAAATATTTGCATGGTCTGCTTTAAAATCACAAAAGAAACTTTGTCAGCTTTTTACAAAACAAAGATTATTTAGAGAAAACGAAAATGAATGGGTTACATACAGATCTAAAGAATTTCTTAAAATATTCGATCAAGAACAATTTATGAATATTCAAGTAATGTATAAATTAAAAATTTATTATTTCCCTGAATTATATTTTTATAATATATATTTACTATGATTATTCGTTTTTTTTAGTTTTCTTTAATTTGGGCCCTTATGGCTAATACAATCCCAATAGCATTTTGGACCATTGCTAACATAATTTCAAATTCACATATAAAAATGCGATGTGAACAAGAAATCGAAAATTTTACCAAAGTCGATCCTAAAACTAAACAAATTAATTTTATCGAACTCAGTAAATTCATATATATTGATGCATGTATAAACGAAGCTCTTAGACTTACTTCATCTTCTTTAGTGGTAAGAGAAGCATTAGAAGATTCTAAAATTCATGTGGAATATTTAAATCAGCAAGTATCTTTTAAATATTAATTAACTAATTCAGAAAGTCTTTGTTCTAACTTTTTTTTTTTTAAAAAAAAAAATTTTTAGAACATATTTAATTAAAAAAGGTGAAACCATTGCATTTTATCCTCCTTTAACTCATATAGATTCGGAAATTTATGGAGATGATGCAAAAGAATATAATCCTTCAAGATTCTTACCAAATAAGGATGGTTCTAAAAAAATATTTATGAAAAATGGAAAAGAAGTTAAATTACATTTGGTACCATTCGGAGGTGGTTCATGTAAGTATTTGTTAAGTACTGTAAAATGTATCTATACGTAATTATATTAAATATTTTATATAATACTTTTTTTTTCCCCTATAAAGCAATGTGTCCGGGACGTCATTATGCACGTGAAGAAATAAAATTACTTGTAATATATTGTATTTATTATATTGATTTTAAATTACATGATAAAATTCCAAGTATTGATATCAAGAGAGCTGGATTAGGTGTTTATAGCCCATTGAATGATATAAAATTTGAGTATAGATTAAAATACCATATTCAGGTTGATTAATATTAACAAGATTTTTTTTAATTTTTTATTATTAAGTATTTAAAATGAATAATGTAAATAAAAATAAAATACAGAAGTTATATTATAACTAATAAAGATTTTTTTTTCGAAAACTAAATTATATATAATGATTTAACAATTTAATAAATAATAACTATAAATTACATATAAATAATAATAAACATATAAAATATTTATTGTTTTTCTTGATATATCTTTTTTTTAGATGTTTTTTCTTTTCCTTATTCACAACAAATAATACACTCAATTAATTTACTAGTTAATTTAGCATTTATTTTCATTTTCTCCCTTGTTACAGTTTGAAATGAACCACAATCCATTAAATGATTAAATCCAATTTCTGATAAATAAGATAAATGATTACCATTTGTTCTTGCATTAAGTGGTTCACATATGACTGTATAATGTATTGAATGTATTGCGTCTAATATTGGTATTGTATCATTACTTGATACAATTTGTATCATTTTTGGTAATAGTGTATCATAACTGTCATAAGGATAAGGATAATTAATTAATAAATTTGTCAAGATTAAATAAACAAAAAAAAAGAATAAATTAAAAATTATAGTAACGTACACTAAAGCAAATACTTCTGGAACAGTATGTGCTGCTTCAGCTAAAAATCCGTACAGAAATAGTCTTTCGGCTTCGCTTTCAGCATGTTGTAACATTGTAACCATTAAAGAAATTAAAAGTAAAGCTGTTTGGTTATCCGGTATATCAAGTCTGTCAAATATTTTATAATAGGTTGTTTGAAGTTCTGTATCATCAACATAAATATCTGATATTCCACTTAATCCCAATAACCCTTTCATATCTGCATCATTTGCTGACATCGGTAATAAAGCCGCTAAATATCCCAACATACTTGATTCAATTACATTATTTCCAGGATTAACTCCTTTTGCTGCTATATCCAAAAATACAATTAAAGCTGATTGGGTTGAGGTTTTTGTTGCTGGATTTTTCAATCCTTTTAATAATGCTGCAGCCACTGCAAATGAAAAATGCTTATAATTAATTCCTGCTTCTTTATCCATTTCTTTTGCTATTCTTTCTAAAGGTTTTCTTGAACTCAATAAAAATGATGAAAGATCTTTTCTCAGAAAGAAATTATATGATTCCAAAGCTCTCAATGTCACTTGAAGTAAATTAACAGCACTTTGAAATATTGGTATGTGTCCAATTTGAATAAGCGCCATAGATAACCAAAACATTCGTCGAAGATATCGTGACTCTTCTGATAAATTTTCAACTATATTTGTTAAACACATTATTATGCTCTGAATTAAAGAGCAATCATTCTCTGAAAAATTGTCCAATGCTCCTTTTAATGCTACTAATATTTGATATAAAAGATCATCATCGACTTCAACACGTGCCAAACAACCTAAAGCGACAAATGCTCTTGGTTGTATTGCAGGATTAGGTTGAAACGCTGTACTTGCAACAAGTCCCATCCAACGAGCTCGCCATATGTTTGACATATCTTTCAAGTAAAATAAAAAGAATTAGATTAGTATTAAAAAAGTAAGAATCATACTTAAACAAAATATTACAAACCAATAGAAGGAGCACCATAAATCATGACTTCCAAAAGTGCCTGAACAACAGTTTCCAAGGAACTGAGTGGCATGTTATTGGGCAAATCAACAACAGATTCGCCCGTCATTGCAAAAGCATTCCCTGACACATTAGATAATCCAAAAAATAATTTGAAATTTGGCTCTGATAATTCTGTTAATAATATATTTAAACGATTCAAATTTGATTGATCAAGGGCTTGAACAGTACAAAGACTTTGAACTAAATTCACTATTAACCCATGAATCGAAGCTCTGATAAATGGTGGACCTGTTGCAATCAGTATTGTTATTATATGAAATAACTCGGGAAGATATAGTTGAATATGCAAACGATTATCAAATGAAAGCATAAGGTTGAACCGTATCAGAACTGCAATTTCAGGCCATGCTGGATTTTCCGTAAGAGTTCTTGTTGGATTCAATGAAGTACGTGCAATAACCTAATTAACCAAAAAAAAAACGAATATATATATAAAAAATAAAAGAAAATAAATAAATGATATAAAAATAAATTCGCATAAAAAAAGTATTTAGTTATGATTATTACTTTACGAAGCCTTGCGATAATTTTACCACGAAAATTTACAGATGAAAGAGTTACAACGGTATTTGCGATAATTTCAGCCGATGCTGAACTAATTCCATTATTCACGGAATATTCAACAAACTCATCAATTATTAAATTTGTTATTTCGTCAACTCCTTTAAGAGTGTTCCATACATTTGATTGTATTGCAGTATACAACTAAAAATCATAATTAAGAAAAAAAATTATTAGTAAATAATAATTTATCTTATTAATCACGAATTTGAACAAATTACCTCTGGCTCCTTAGTTGTCATGTCAATCAAACTTTTAATGATTTGTCTTATTTTAATAATATGTGGTTGATGTTCAGCACCATTCCTATAATACAGTGCTAAATTTTGAAGCCATGGTGCCATATATTGAAGGCACAAGTGTTTCTGTGGGGTATTTGATTTATAAAATCCAACGAAGAACTCCGATAGGAATTCCAATGTTAGGCCAGTTTCAGAAATAGCCAATTTTTCACTTAGTATTAAAATAAATGTACTGTTATTTGCAGGTATACATAGGCCTGTAACAAATGCTAATGTTAGTAATGCAGATTTTAATAAAATTTCAAATTATTTAACTTTTGAAATTTACCCTTGGCACTGAGAAGCTGTTTTCCAACATCAAAATTAAAATTCAGACTTAAAGCTACCAATAAATTATAAGAAGCTAGCCTCAAATTTGGGTCATCGCTTCCGATATTAAGAAGCGACATATTTAACAAGGTACCAGGCACGCTACTTGGGCTTATAGATGATCTTTCTAGCATGGTAGTGGATGGTTTTGCTAGTTGATATCGCGCCTAATAAATTATCAAAGAGATTTTTGTTGGATTAAAATATATTATTACTAAATTCTTAGAATTTACCTATTAAAATTACCTTAGATCCATTTATTGCTTGCATAATAATTTCTCTCTTTTGACTCGAGAATGAATATACAGGCCTACCACGATCTTGTTTAATGATAAATTCTTGATCATCATTTCTATGTGTTGATTTACTTATATCTTCGATTTCCGATATATGAAGCACATCATTTATTTGACAACTCAATCCATATGTCAAATCTTGTTTTCTTTGCTATATTAAATATAAATTTAAGATCAATATGTAATCTATGTTTAAAAAAAAACATGAACTTTGAACTTACTGTTAATATTTGAACATATTCGTTGCTTATTCTTATTATCACTGGAATATGCATTCTATAATTTGAAATTCTAGTTACATTTGCGTAAATATTACTAGGATCAGTGTCCAATGATGCTGTTTAAAATTAAATGTGAAAAAATAAATAATTTTATTTCTATTATTTTGATCTTAAAAAAAATAAAAATCAACATTAATATTGACTTCGCGAAGACTTACTTGTAGCCCTAGGTAAGCCAATCTCTCCTGAAGAAATGTATTCATGAAGTTCGGCTAAGCTACAACAAAACACTGCCCTCTTTGCTATCTTATGAGGTAAAGGACGGTTCAATTTCTTTGCAAATTTTCTAAAAGCTGTATTTGTATTATAAAAATATAATCTCACGAGATTCTCTTGAATATCGAAAGGAAGGATTTGAATAAACTGTTGGACCCATTGAGACTGAATCTCATTGTTAGAACTAAATTGAGTTAAATCAACTACTACTTCAAATGGTTTTCCCATTCTCATTTCAAATGTCTATATTAAGTTTAAAAAAAAAAAAAAATTAGGAAATTGGAAGTCAAAAAAAAAAAAAAAATTGAAATGTATAACTTACATTTAATACATGATACATCAAAAGTTCAATGTCTGTTGACTCAGCTTCGAGTCTTTTCGCTATATAATAAAATACAGGATGTTTTTCCTATAAAATAATTTTAAAAAAAAAAAGAAATTAATTTTATTTGTATAAAATCACTTCATAGTAATATTACTAATAAATTTACCTTTGAAACACCGCTTTCATAAAATATATTCTTTTCCGCGATCGAATCCAAATTACGATCTTTGTTCCTTTTCATGAATTCTCGGAAATAGTGATTGGTTGTATCATAATAAGATGTGTGTACATAGATGATCTCTTTCTTTAGTTGTTCAGCCGGTGGACCTAATTGAGCTAGTAAAGTTGCAAGCTTTTCCCAAGCCATTTTATTAGTTTGAGCTTGTTCGGAATCCATCGAAATTCCTGATAAACTATATTTAACTCTACGTGCTGATATTTCTCTTGCCATCCTTTCTTGATTATTATATAAATGTTTATGTAATGCCTTTTTACTATTTTCATCGAGTCTTCGTGGTGCAAAATCTGTAGTTTTCAATTCAGCTGTTGGCGTCGAATATGGTGATCGCTATAAATTTACGCGATAGTAAGTATAGGAAAAGATAATATTAATATTTAAATATCAGAACAGTTAACATACCGATATTTCTTCTAAAAAGGTTTTCATTTGATGAATATGTTCTTTTAAAAAATCATTCATATTCATCAGGAAAGGTTCTCGCGCACCAAATACTATATCATTTGCAAGATTTTGAACAACCTTGGTGACTAATATAAGAGCTCTTTGGATTTTTTGATTACTGATAGGTTTACAAAGTTCATTGTCAGGAACAGCTAAAGCTGGGTTAAAGAACCTTAAAAATATAAAGGACCCAACCATTATATATTTTACTTCCGGAAATTTTCTTTCCACAGCTTTAGCAATATAATGACATACATAACGGAAAGATCTAACAATATAAAAATTTTTATATTATAAATAATTGGTACTAGAAAAGAAAATAAAAGTAGCGAAATTAAAAAAAAAATTTTTTTTAAACAAAATAATAATATACCTAGGAATCTTATCACTGGAACCACAAATTGCATTAATAAAGGCTTCTGCAAGCTCTTTTAGATTTTTCAAATTTTCTTCTAAATCCTCGCCCGGAGCTATTCTATCTTTGTAAAGTTCACAACTATAATTTGGCGGTTTTTCAACTAAATCGTTTAGAACTGGTCGAAGCGTTTCATGTAAGTATTCGTTTCCATGAGCTTTAGCAAAAGATGCTAATAATCTTGTTGCTATACTAGTTTTTCTAAACAAATCTGCTTCATTGTCTATTATAGAAAGAAAGAAAAAAAATTATTATGCATTAATAAAATAATAAAAAATAATATTTCAAATTAATGATTTCTTGCCTGTTCTGTTTACTTCGTTGTCAAATATAGCTTTAAAGAAATCCAATAATTTGTTTTGTGAATCAAACACTGTTACCAAAACTCTGGATAATTCATCTTGCTCAGTAGTAGGACAAACTTCACAAAGAGAAAGTGCAATATCAAGGTCTGAATTCGTAACAACCTCAACTAATCTATTGTATCTTTCTTTCATGGCATTCTCATCCAATCCCTCAAATTCGGCTCCTTGATTGAGAATATTAGTAAGAACTTGCATAAATGCGGTTCTAGTTTTTGAATCTTCATGGTATCCCATGGAGAGTGAAAATTTAAGACCAGAGTCTACATTAGCACTTAAAAGATTACTTAAAGCTAAAATGGTATAATCTTTCAAAGGTCCAAGGTCTTTGACGTACTCCTTGGACTACATTCATAATAAATGATAAATTTTAGTAATAAATACAAATGGCAGATGCACAATGTCCAATTCAAATACTGGACAAAACAAACTAATTAAATATATTTAATACCTTTGATAATAACATTTGTAAGTCCTGATTGTTTTTAGCAGAATGTGTTCCACTATCAATCGCCTTTCAAAAATAATACAAAATTAGAAATAATCGAATCTTTTTTTTTTAAGCATAACACTGAAAATACAAACCTCCAAAATCCTACATCTGTTCAATAACTTTATAAAGAATGAAAAATATTTATAAAACATTTTGCGTTTAATTTCACTTAAATCAGCTTCATGTGGAATTTCGGAAGGTTGTAACGGTAATAAATGTAAAAGTGCCACTATGGTTTTTAAACACGCCTGATCTAACTCTCTATGTAACCTTTCACTTTTGTTAGAAGCGACATGATTTTCTACACCACTTGAATTATCAGATTTTGTATAATCCGAAGTCCATTCCATAATAATCTCTAATAAAATATTGCGTAACTTAATTTCTTGACGTAAGTTAACGTATTCTTTTTTTAACATTAAAAGTTCTGCAAGCTGACACATTTTCTTTTTTATACGGAGAGAAGTATTGTTCGTACCTAATTTATTTAGATAACGAGCAAATGAAAGGACTAGCCCACCAATATCACAACTATATAAATTATCAGACACATCATAGATTCGCTCCAATATAAGTTTTAATACTGAAATTGCCTGATCAACGAAGAGAGTAAACTTTTCCTGTGGACTGGCTTCTCCATCTTTATCAAATCGGGAAACTATTGATTCCAAATGACAGAAAAGAATAACATATAATCTTGGACTTAATTCGGTTCCAAGTGTATCTTTCACGCTTTCTCGAACAAAAATTGTATCACTGACTAATAAAGTAACCATCTCTTGAACAAATTTTTCGATCTTTATAATATAATCAGCACCTGAAGGAATTTGATTAAAAATATCAAAAACTCGTCCAGAACTTGAATTTAATAGCCTTTCATGACCACAGCAGCCGCCCAATGCAGCAAGAAACCCTGTGTAATTATGCCATTCTATAGTTTGCGATTCATTAATATCAGGAACTACAACAGGTGGCGATACTTTTGCTACTGGAGATAAAAATGCAGCAAGACCAAGACCTTTTTTTGGAGGTAATGGACTTAATGGAATTTGTTCTTCAGATTGTTTTGCAATTATTTCTGTGAGTTCCTTCCATCTGGTCCATGCTTGTTCCCATGCACCAATATTGCCAGATGTAGGTCGAGTCATTAGACGCAATAATTTACGGATACGTCTTTGTTGTGCCATTCGACCAGGCACTATATATGGCGAATTTGATAATTCTACATAAACATTCCAATTCTCAACGATCGTCATTTGAGAAGGTAATGGTAATTCTTGTGGTTCATCCACATCGATTGTAAAATTTTCAGCCGTTATTTGCGCTTCTGTGCATAACTGAGCAAAACAATTGATTGCTATAGAACATATTTCTATATCCGAAGAACATAATGAGACCAATAAAGCATTCTCAAGTGCTATATTTGAACTTAATCGATCTGGAATATTTGTTGGAGTGATTGGTTCTTCCTAAATAACAATAAAATTAATGTTAAAAATATGATAATAAAAAAATTAATAAAGAAATATGAATAAATAAATAACAAATATCGGATGTTACCTTGTGATCTCTGAGAAATTCGTTACGTCGTAGTAAAAGTTGGAACAAAAGTTCCAACATATATTTAATATATTCATCTTTATCTTTCATTTCCAAAATTTGTTTCGCAACGGTACAAGTTATTTGTGAACTTTTTTAAATAAATAGAAAAAACGATGAATATTCAATGATGTTTTATCTGAAAATTATATATGTGAAAAATATTACCTTATATACCAAAAATGCTGCATTTTATTTTCTCCAGTTCCCCATAATTCTATAAGATCAGGATTATGAAGCTCTAATAAAGTGTCAGCTGCAGTAGTCCTAATATTATAGTTACTATCATTTAAACATTTCATAATTCCCAGTATAATAGATTGATTGTCGATTATTTGCTCATTTGTATTTCTTTCCTGTTATTTAAAAAAATGTTAATTATAATTTCATAAATTAATTACCTTTTTTTATTAATTAATTTACTCACCACGATTGCAAGATATGGTTCTGTGCGATACAATTTTAATATGTTTAAAATGATCTCTGTTCTCTCTACATATTCATCATGACTTCTCCTATTGCGCCTGCTTATGTCAAAAGGCGTTGTCGTTCGAACGTTAATAAGATCTTGAAACAATTTGCGAAGTGGTGCTGCTAAATAGGAATACATAGTGTTAATTTTAGGGCTCCAAGGAAGTCGTGGTTCCTATGAAATTTTGTTAAATGAAATTAAAAAATTATTGTGAAACAAAAAAAGGTGATTATTTTTAAAAAAAAAATTTTTTTTTTACCTCTGCTGCTATAGAATAACAACTTTTAACAAGAACCAATTTAAAAGCATTTGGTGCATCTTCACGCACACATATAGGGATTAACGTGCGTAAAGTATTTTCAGGATTTATTCTAAATAAAGCTGTCAAACAATCAGTCATAAGTCTTTGATCAACATTCTGTTCATTAGGGAACGGTCTGTTGGGATCAAAAAGCTTATCCTAATTAAATAATAAAATGTATTAAATGTAATATAAATATTTTAAATTATGAGCCACGCATATATAAAACGAAAATAATAAACCAACTCTTAATTCAATCTCTATCTCTGGTACTATCTGACGAAGTGCAGATTTTTCATTCTTTGCCACATAGGTAGAGGCTTTGAAGATATCTACATAACACGCGGCTGCAACTTCTGCATGGTTTCTACCTCTTAAAGACTTTTTGAGATTATCAAAAAATAGTATCTAATCAAATGAAAATTGATAAATAAACTCGTAGAATTTATTAATTAGCTCAAAATTTTCAAAATGTAACCTACCTTTCGATGAACCTTATTCGAAGGTTTATCCAATGAAACAGCATTCATTAACATATCAGGACACAAAATCAGTAGCATTGTTTGCAAAGGCCAAAATAAACTTTTACTTGTACGACTAGCGCTAGAAATATTATTGCATATATCAAAAAGTAGTTCAGGTCCTCCCTCCATTCTTTTTTGTGACTGGCATAACCTAACAAATTCTGCCGGAAAAACTTCGATCCAATTCCATATAGCTTTTCGAAGTACAACCGCCAATGATATTTGGGTATATCGTTTCAAATTCATAAAAGAATTGCAAAGTTCTAAAACAAATAACATGTATAAGACAGGAAAAGATTTGAATTTTAAACCTTAAATTAAAAATATTTATGTTTCTAACCTTGTAATACCATAGATAATCTTTTCGAATTTAAATCCGAACATTCCAGTAATTTTAATTCTGATGTGTCCGGCCAATCATCACTTATAGATGATAAATATGAAATTCGTTTTTTAATTCTTGCAAAAACCACGTTCCAATTTGAAGCGCTAATATAAAATATCACCCGTCCAGCACTTTTAAATATTTCACTAACTAATTCATACGTTGCAGGAGATCGATCAGCAGTTTGAACACTATGAATAGGAGATTCCCTATTACTTCCTCCGCTTTGTCCAACCTGAATATTTGGGTTATAATCTTCTTGAGAAGCCATTTGATAAAGAAAGCGAGATAAAACTTTTAAAATAAATATTGCTAAATTATCATCTAAAGGCGGTGGATCATCCCATGATTTTGGTAACTTAAAAGATAGATTTGATGGATTTGATGGATTTGTTGATGATTCTTCAGTTGAATTTTCTTTAGATGGTGATTCTACTGATGCTCCTCGATGACATTTCCAATGATGAGTCATGCATGCTGATAAAATTTTTAAAATAAATAACTGGGATTGTAATACATCGTTTGAAGGTAATTCTTCATACGTAGTTTGAGTATTCTATGAAGCATTTAAAAATTAATAAACATTGATCAAACATTAAAATAATTACTTTGTGATTAACTTTACCTTTGATATATTTTCTAACAATTGGGTTAAATTTTGTGCGATTGTATCAAGTTTAAATTTGGACAAATCGACAATGGCATTTACAATATGTTGAATTAAACCATCTGCTTCTAAAGTATCTAACTTTTTACCGCTCTTACACGGTAACTTTAAAATTCAAGTAAAGGAAAATTGATCAATTTAAAAATAATAAGTTTATTGAATTTATTAGTTACAAAATTCTTTATTAATGGTTTAAAAAAATATAGCAAAACATCTTATATCAACTGACCTTTGAACCTATCCTCTCTATTAAAGATAATATCATTTTAGTATCGTCCTTCATTCTAAATATATATATATGAAATTATTTGATTTAATTAAGGAATGATGATATAGATAATAAAAAAAGCGTTAAATAAAAGAGGATGATTTTATGAGTAATTATAAATAGAGTAAAATGAATGATATATTTCTATTTTTTCTTTAAAAAAAAAAAGTCGTTTCTTTTATTTTGTTAGTTAGCAAAACCACACTAAAATGATGAGTTTCAATAAAAATATAATCCAGATTAACACACTTATCCAAATTAGAGAATGTTGTGAAACATTTATTGTTATTCTAACAAATTTGCAATCCCTTTTTAATTGGTTTAAATTTGATCCGTCTCGTGCGAAAAATGTACCACGAAAATAGAGTTTCAAGTTATTATTCAAAACAGATGCGATTTTTGATCTAATCACTTTATAATGATTAATGATTGCTGGCAAATGTTTTAAAAAAAGAATTATTTTTTAGTATAGTAAACATCTCACTTAACCTCATAGACGAGAGTAATGATACTTGTTATTAAAGAAAGTTACTTTTTAGTAGTTCACTTTTTCTAGAAATATCAAAATTAAAAGTCGTAGTACCAATGTAACACATGTGGACACTAAGGAGAATGAAATAATTCGTCAAAATTATTTATTTATTTATACAATTAATTCAAAACTCACAATTATAAATGAGAAAAAAATTATTTGTAAACCGACAAAAATACATTTATGAACTAGTGCTTTTTTTATTTTGGTATAATCATTTAATATGATATTAAAGTTTGGTAAACTATAACGCATAAATGTTATTGGGCGACAACTCATAAACGACAGTTACTTTTGGTTTGTAAATAAATTAATTGATCTAGCTGTTTCTTTCCGGATAAATTGAAGAATAGCTTCCGAGATCTTATATGGCAGTTAATACCGTGCCGATTTTATACCGACTCATCTAAAAAAAAATCCATAGTTTAGGAACTATTGAGTTGTAATAAGTTTTAGGAATTTCGCGCAACCAGAGAATCGTCTCATTGAGATGAGTCGAATGGTGGTTACTTGAAAATTGAGAAAAGACTTTTAACAAAAAGAGACCTATCTAATGTGTACTTCACCTTGAAAGTTGAAATGCTCTCAAGAAATGGCAAAATTCCTAACATATTGCAACCGGTGGGGCAGAAGATTTTAAGTTCCATTATGAATAAATTTTAAATTATTTCCTCGACATTAATAAATTTAGTGCTTCATGTGATTCTTAGTCAAATTTGAAAGACACGATTTAACTAAATACTAAGTAGCCACAACAATTAAATGGTAGTATTGTAGTACAGTCAAAGCTACCTTAAAAATATGCTAGTTATCATTGTCATAAGACAAGAAGAGCCATGAACTGCTGACTGTAAAGATAATAAATAATAACCATATCATTTAAAGTAAAGTTTATTTTATCATTCAAATGCTGTCTGATGACCAATGATGTAATTTAAACTTTAAAGTATATGCGTATTATTAATCCGAGTTTATTATATATGGGCACAAAAAAAAAATTTTTTTTTCTTTATTTCTACGTAAATTCATGTAAATTTTCGTAAACGTTCATTTTATTTTATTTTTGTAAATATTTCTTTTAAATAACGACAATAGAAAGGTTTTTTTGAATTGACCGAAATTTTAAAATGTCTTCAATACTTGTCACACCTCCGTTACCAGCAGAATCTGTTATCAATAGCTTAAATCCTCGAGAAGCTGTTCATGATACTCCAAACTTTCGAGCGAATGTAAAAAAATTCGAAGAACAAATTGATCATTTTGAAAAATGGCTTGATGCGCTATTTAAAGCAGTAAAATTGTATTCAGAAGAGTCTACCAGTAAGTTTCCTCTAGAAAAGAATAAACATTCCTAAATGATAAACTAACTTGATTATCTGACAGAATTAAATGAAGCAAGTAATAACCTGGCAAGGAAAGCAATGTTAACTCCAAGTGAAGAATCATTGTTAGGTAAAATTTATTATTTGTATTTGCAAAGATCGATTCAATTTTTTAGCTCTATGATTAATCATGATCCGAATATTAATGAATAGATCGAGACTTTACACTTACTGCAGCTGGAATCTTTGCTGATACTTTACAGACAACTATTGCATTTAAAGCGAAATTGGTAAAAAAAAACTATTTTTACAATTAATAATAATTATAGAAATTAATGATTTAAGCAATTTAATTAGGTGAATGATATTGATGAAAAATTGTTACAACCAATATCACAATTCATAAAAAGTGATCTAAAAGAATTCAAGGTATTATTTCAACTTAATGGTTATTTCATTTATTCGATATTAACAAATCAGATTAATCAATATAGGAAGCGCGTCGTAATTATGAACGGACACTTGAAAGATATGATAGCATGCTAGCAAAATACACTTCCCAATCAAAAAATAAAGAAGCTAGTGCATTGCGAGAGGTTTGTATTAAAAGAAATAAGTATTTTGTATGATTTAATTATTAATTAAATAAATTTATAAATAATATTTTTACAGGATGCATTTCAATTATATGAAGTTCGAAAAAGTTATATAAGAATAGCATTAGATTATACACTTAAAATCGTTCATTTTAGGGCATCTATAGACCACTTAGTAATGGAACAAGTTAGTGACAATATATCTATAATTTCATGTTGATTTTTTTTGGGGGGGTCTGTTAATACTATTATTAATATTAATTATTGATTTTTTTTTTTTATCTTAGTTTTTGAACGGAACTTCTATACACTTAGAAATGCATGAAGCGAGTCTAATTGTATATAAAGAATCAGAGAATAATTTGACAAGATTAAAAGGATGGCTGTCGGAAGTAAGGTGGTTCGTTATTATATTAAATATCCAAATATTTACAAAATATCTCAATTTATATATCTTTAGAGCAAAAAAACATGTGAAAATCAAAATCTTCTACTTCAAGATTTAAGAAATAAATTAGAAGAGGTAATATTCAAATAATAAATTAATTGAATATAATAATTTATCATAAAATATTATATTATTATATTATAACTATTTATTGACTTATAGGAAGCCATTAATTCAAATAAACCACGTCGGAACTTAACAAAATATACAGACACTGGAGTGACAATTCATCCTAATTCCGATGCGTTACAAACAACTCGTCCGCCTTCACCGGGATCTCTGCCCAATGAAACGCCCGCAAAGCAAGGTTATTTATTTATGCGTATTAGCGGGAAAAATACTTGGGTTAGAAAGTATTTTTATTTAAAAGATGGAATATTCTGGTGGACATCAGTTGGACATGGTAAACATCGTTCAACTATCGAAGAGAGTGAAAGAATTGGAGTACTTTTATGTGAAGTACGAATAGATACATCCCACGATAGAAGATTCTGTTTCGAAGTCGTGTATGGTGCCAAACAGTATGTGATTCTATCAATTTTTGAAGTGTATTCATTATTAAAAGCTATTTTTTTTTAAAGCAAAAAAAAATTTTTTATTTAAAAGAACCACGTATATACTGCAGGCAGAAACAGAAACAGAATTAAAAGATTGGATTACAGTATTTGAGAACGCGAAACGTCACGTTTTTCGTTCATCAAATGATATTACCTCTTCTGCAGCAGCCGTAATTTCCAATAAAGAAATAAACGATGAATCTACCATTGATGAAGGAGAACACGATACCGATAAGCCTTCTGCTGTTAAAATTGATGATAGCTTAACATCTGATTTAAAAACCACACCTCCGCTTTCGCTACCTTCAACTTTAGAAACAAAGCGAAATAATTCAACCCCATTAACAAAAAAACGAGCGACTTCAGTGTCTAATCCGTCTAACTCAAGACCTCCTTTACCATCATTTCCACAGCAAAGTTATAGTGTTTCTTCAAAGGGACCACTTCCTACATTGGAACCTCTTACAAATAATAATGCAATTACTACTTCAACACAATCATCCTCTAATGAGAAATCCTCAACATCTGCTAATCAGCAAAATTTCTGGGGAACTTTGCAATGGGCAATGCCTGCTATGAATTTAATAATGAATACAGTTAATGCATCAGAAGGAGATGAAGAAGCTACTGAAGATGGAACTGGAAGTAGAAAATCTTCAATTAGTAAAGGTGGAAGGTCACGCAGCGGAAGTAAATCTGTTGGGTCAGGTGCTACCGGATCTATTGCTGAATATCCTCAAAATTTATTATTGCATAATGCGCAATTACATTTATTGTTTCCTTGCGCAACTGAGGCTGAATACGTATTAGACAGTAAGCATTACTTATTTTTATTATTTATAATAATTGCATGAATTACTTAAACAGTTCTTTTCTCCTCTATAGTTTTTAGTTGTGCATGGTATAAGGATGATATGTTATTTAAAGGGCGCGCATATATTACACAAGAGAAACTTTACTTTTATTCCACAGTGATGAGTGTTATAAATATGGTAGATGTAATTTATTTTATTATAATAAGACATTTTACTATACTTTTAAATTGAAAAAAACTTTCCCTCTTTTTATCTTTTTTATTATATAGTTCTGGATTAGTTGGCGAGACATTAAATCGATAGTCCATAAGTCAACCGACACACAGCAGATTGTAGAGTTTATCGACAATACTAATAATCAAACTGTAATTCTTCCAATGAATTTATTCGCTTATTAGTTTTTTAATATCTCAAAGATTCTCATACTTATAATAATAATGTTTAATTATTAGTATATATTTAAGACATATTTAGATGTTGAAGGTGTCTTTTATGAAAAGACTCATACAGTTTGGAGTCTTTCCACTGGAGAGAAGGTTTGTTTAATTAAAATTTCTAAACAAACTGATTTTATTGATTTTTAATAATAAATTTAATATTTTTCATTATTTTTAGTCGGTATCTTTACAAAGTATATTTAACGCTGTGTGGAAATTAGTAAATAATCCCAAAAACGAAGTAAAAAACGATATTGTGTCTGAGAAGAACATGGAGCAAAAGGAAGAGAGTTCTATGATAGATGAAAAACCTTTGGGAGTTAAAGATCAAAAAAATGCGAAGTCAGATGATCATAAAGATCTTATTGTTCGTGATGGAATTTCTGTTAACGATGTACATGAGGGAGATAACAAAATGTATTATTTAATTTATAATTTATAAATGCTTAATGAATTTGTTTAATAATATATATGTTTTTTATCAAGAAGTCCTGACGGCCCAAGGACACCTAGCATGATTATAATCCCACCATTAGAAGGTATAAATATTTACTTCTGCTCTAGTTTAAAATTATATTCTATTAATTCAATTCAAATATATATATTTTTTTTAAAAAAAAGATGATCTTCCATCCGGTATTCCTTCACCCAAAGGCCCTATCGAATGTTATTGTTCAGATCATCTTGAAAAGATTGAGGATGAGCATGAATTTCCCGTTTCAGCTAGAAAGCTTTTTGATATGATGTTTGATGAGAAGAGTACATTATGGTCTCGTTTACATAAAAAGAAAGGAAATACGTTACTACATAGTGGACCATGGATTATGGATAAGAGTGGTAATGGAGAAAGGAAAAGAGAATTTAAATTTATCATACCTGTTAATAATCCGATGGGTGAGTTGTTTTTAATGAATTATTTGATAATTTTTTTTTTTATAATTTAGCGAATTAGTAACTTGTTACACCTATTTATTAGCGAAAGTGAAAGAGAGCGAATGTATAGAAACACAAATATGCAAGAAACGCGAAGATTATCTGTAAGTTATCTTTTTTGTGATGATTATTTTAATTCGGAATAATCATTTATTTTTTTTTTAATTTATTTAGTTGCTATAGTGTTTTAAGCCAAACCAAAGCATTACAGATTCCGTATAGTGATTCGTTTTTGCCAAAGATCAAGTTTTGTATAACTTATACTTCGAGAACAAGTTGTAAACTAGCTTGCTATATCGGTATTGAATGGCTCAAATCAACAATGGCTAAGAGTATAATCCGAAAAGCTACAATGTCAGGTTTGGCAGAAACTGTAGCAGATATAATGACCTTGATTAAGGCAGATGTGGCACAACGTAAACATTTAGATCCAAGTTCACCAAGATTACATTTAGCTTCTTCATTACGTCGTCGTTCTCATTCTCATCGTCATCATAAATCACGATCAAAATTAATAAATGGTGAAGAATTACAAACAGCTGGAACAACAAGCAAAGCTTTAGCTAGTCCGACTAATGAGCAAAAAAGATCCGAAGGAGCAAATCCATCTATCCTGGAAAATTTCGTTGGATTATTAACTGAGTCAATTTCAACATTTGTTGAAATTGTAACTGAATTGTCATCAAGTAGAATAATTGGAATTATTTTAACATTATCATTAATAATCAACATTTATTTATTGATTGGTGGATATAATATCATAATTCCTCCATCGACTACTAGAAATCCCAGAATGAATACTGCGCAACCTGCAGTTTATATTCGTGATATAGAAGAAAATATTTTTTTGAATACAAGTTCTAAATCTCCAAGAGGAGTCGATCCTACAAGGTAACTAAAATAAAATACTATTGGCGAGTAATTAATTTACTTTTTGAAATCGTCTCACGAAAAAAAATATTTTTTTTTTTAGTTATAGACAATTTTTGGATACAAGAGTCTCTCATCCACCATATCCATGGTTACTTCATTTTCATCGACGCATGTCAGATGAAATATCATTTGCACGTAAGAAAGTAGCAGTATTAAGATATGATTTATTGTTAACGTTCCGATTAATAAATTCTATTGATAGGAGGTTATTGGAAAGTGAATATGTTAACTGGTTATTAGATGAAAAGGCCAAATGTAATAAAGCTAGGTGGATGTTATTAAAAGATGATTTATTACCAGAAGAAGAAGAATTTATTAGGAAGCAAAAAAATATTAGTACAGTTGATAATGAAAGTGATGACAGTAAATTGAATTCGTCTTATGACAATGAAAAGCATGAATCTAGTAGAAAATTCAAGTCTGAATATAAATCCATTATAAAATATTGTGGAAATGTCAAAAGACAATTGGAAGTATTTTCTAAAAAATTGTAAATTCTCATAATTATATATATTTTAGTTAGTTTATATTTACTTCACTTATAATATATTTTTATTTTATTTTACAAAATCCACTAATAGAATGAACTATTATGATGAGAGATTATTATTTTTAAAAAAGAATTTGGATTCTACAATAAAAAATTTACTTCTTTTAGCTTCTACGAAAAAAAAAATATTTTCATATAATGAGTAAAAGATTTCCAAAGGGTTTTGATTGTATTTCTGCAAAAATGTTAATGAATAGATTTAGGAACTCTATTTAAAAGATAGGAAACTTAACTCTGGCCAGCATTATAAATTTTACCGTCAAAAATGCTTTCAATCCGAATTTTTAATTACAAAATCGCTTTATACATCATTATGGGGTTATACAAAAGAAAAAAATTTCTTTCTCTGCGCAGTATTATCATCCATGTCACTTAAAATTTTAATTCTTGGAGCAGGATATGGAACTCGACTTCAACGAGACCTTCTCAATGATACTACCAATAAATATTCCCATCTTCTAGGAGTCCCTAAAGCACTTTTACCATTAGGCGGTAAAGATGCTTTAATAACACTTTGGCTTGATGCGTTAATTGAATCTAACATAGATATTACTACATCAGTGTATATTGTAACAAATTCACCATCATATTTATCATTTATTTCATGGGCGGAAGCACATAATATTCCTACTAAAAACATTTTTAATGATAATAGTACGTCAAATGAAAATAGATTAGGTGCCGTAGAAGATATAGTTTTTGCTATTAAAAAAATTCCATTACAGAATTCAAATTTATTAATTATAGGAGGTGATACATTATTTTTAAAAGATTTTAATTTTAAAAAATTATATAAAAAATTTAATTTAATTAATTCTAATGATGAAGGATGTTTAGTTACAACATATAAAGTTAATGATGATGATGTACATAAATTGGGTATATTAGAACTTAATGAAGAGAATCAAGTAATTAGCTTTTTGGAAAAACCTTCTCCACAATCAACAATTTCACGTACTGGTTGTCCTTGCTTTTATTTTCTTCATAATAATTCTTTAAGATTATTACAAGAATTTTTAGAAGAATCAAAAAATAATCCTAATCATACGATTGAAGATCGTGATGCTACAGGAAAATTTTTAGCTTGGGTTATAAATAATAAAAAATTTAAATTTTTTGCTGAAAATGTTCAAGGTAGAATTGATGTTGGTGGCTTACAAAGTTATATAGATGCAAATAAATATTTTGATAATTCAACATTTCTAACATTATAAAACAATCTATTATTTATTTATATTAAATTAAATTAATTAATTATTTGAAAACATATTATTTTATTTTTAAATTTGTTTTCTACCATCCAAATTCAGAATTAGTTCATTAGATTTTTTCCTTTAAAGTGTTGTTGTAATTAAGATTAGGACTTAGGTAATGTGGGTAAACTTTAAAAAGATTATGATCCTCATTATTATTAAAATCTTCTTTACCATAATATACGATATGCTCTGTGAAAAATTTCTTTTTCTACCTCATTTTTTATATGTTTAATTATAGTATTATCGCATGAGGGTAATTTCACCAATGGTCTAAAATTCCAAGAAAATTTTTTAGTTATGGAACGTCCAAGTAAAATAACTTTTACATGTAACATAAAAAAAAAGTTTATGTATACCAACCTTTCATCACGAAACTTAATTAATTCAATGGGCAAAACCAATCGGGATGTACCTAAAATAAATTAATACAAATTAATCTTTTAATAGCGGAAATATAATTAAACTGAAATCAAATTAACTTACTCGTTATAAACGCGCCTTCCCATTGTTCAGCATCATTAGCATTAGGAAACCAAAATTGGAAATCAATTTTATCTCTTTCGCAAATCATTCTAACAATTTTTAATATAGTTCCTTCAACAACATAATGTAAAGGTGCCGTTACAACTAATGGTTCTTTTTTATCAGGATTATGTAATACTGCAAAAAAATTTGAACTTAAACCCTCATAAATATTATGCGTATAAGAATCTGAAAGTAAGATTTCATTAAATCCAGGATGCGTGCTTGATTCAAGTACTTTTCGATCACTAGAAAGAAACTTAAAATTCAGTATTTTATAAAAAAAAACATTAATTTATTGTGAAAGTTGTTAATTATACATACCGAACCCATTGCGAATCTTTTGCTTCGGCAGATTTCCTTGGTTCTCCATAAATTTCAACCTATAAATAAAATAAATCATTTTTTTTTTAAATGAAACTTTAAAAAAATATGTAAATATCTTTTTACTTATAAATGGTTCTATATTTACCCTGCATTTAGACACATTTAAAGAATGTAAAGCTGTAAAATGAGCAACTAAAATAGGTCTTTCTTCCTTTAAATCATCATAATTTCATTAATAAACTTTTATATATATATACATATATATATATAATTTTTTTTTTTACCTTAAAGGAATAACAAACAAGAATTGTAATTTTAATTTCATTGACATCTTCTCTTTTAATATGCTGAAAAGAATATTTTTCAATTTCAATATATCTTGATAAACCTTTTCTCAATAGAGGAATAATCATTTGTTTAAAAGTATCAGATTTTCTATACGGAATTAATTCTTGTGTAATTTGTGGTGACTCTTCTTCTTCAATATCATCGGGAATGAACTTCATTAATTGCAGAGAATTTACCATACGATCAATATGACTAGTTAAATCCATAATGGACTTTCTTTTAACCGTTCTAGCAGCTGTGTAAGCTCCTCTTGGATATTTTAATAGAAAATCTCTTGAAGATATTCTAACTTCACTTATTTTATAAACAGGATTTTTTTCATCCAATGATTTTACTTTCTCAACAATAACTATACTATCCCAAAATAATAAAATAAGTATTAATAAATCATTTTTCTTGAAAAATATTTTTTCTTAATCCAGTTGTTTTTTTTTATAATACCTAATCCCATGAAGAAATTTTTTTCTTTTAAAGAAAACAACAGTACCTGACAATTCATCATCATCATTATTTCCAACACTATTAGTAGAATTATAAGTATCCATTAATAATTAAATATTATTTACCGATAATTTTTTGTTTAAAAAAAAAGAGAATGTAAGCACAAATTAAGAATTATTGATTAAATCTATATTTTAAAAAAAGAAAAAAAATCATAAGAGAATGATGATCAGGTTATAATGTCTGATTTATAAATGGGTACTCGGCAATGTGTAACGCATTCTAAAACCCATTGTGCTTCGGCGATCGGATGACTGATATCCAGATAACTATTAAAAGTTACAAATACGTTATAAATAAAATCTCGGATTTCGGATCATCCAGATATTTTTAGCAATTCGATTAAATACTTGATGCTTTCTCTTTGTAGGATTATTCTCCCAATCTGGATCGAAATTAGATACGATCTATAGTTTCATAGTTTACGATGCTCAGAAGCAATTGTGATGACTATTACTAGCCAGCACTGCGTAAGATTCCGAGTATACTGTAAACATATGATAATTCTAGCCGAGAATTAGATTTGCCAAGATCACGTGAAATTTAAAAAAAGTTAAATTTTGTATTTTAACTTTAAATATTAACCGTGTAAACCCTTGATAAATCCTAAATAATTTGGTGTGTAGATAACCCGGTTATTTTATATGTTTGGCATCTTATATTATTTTATCACATATGATATCTTACAAATAATAAAGTAAGTGCATGAACAATAATATACATGAACAATAAAAATAATTATTTAATAATTACGTATAATTCTTTAAAAATCAATTTTATAGAGAAAGGCAACCTGGCAACCTTAACCATCCCAGGTTTAGAATATTATTCTAGACACCCCAAATCCCAAAACTCGATTGAGTAACATAATTATGCAATTTGCCAATTGCATAAAATCGAATCGCAGAATAGAAGGTGGCTTTATCACATAATCAAGATACGGTACTGCTATTTCGGGGAATAGTATTTTTTTTTCTTGTGTAATTTCTCTTTTTTTTCAATGTTCTCTGAATGGACAAATAAATTATGCTGATCTCATATGAATAGAATCTCAGTCACTTAACGTCCACCGAGTGTGTAGTTTATTTAATATTTTCAAAGAAAAAAAGTAATAAATCGAAGGAAAATGACAGTAACTCTTAAGCTCTTGATATAAAATCTTATAGACTAGTTTTAAATTGATTTTATGAATAGTATAAGTTTTATATTTATCACCCTAAAAATTTCATCATTTTTTTTTTCTTGCAAGACAATTTGTTACACGAACCCAAAACACTCCCCGTGATGAGGTAGGAAGTTAAATGATGTAATATATAGAATTAATTTGCCATGCGTAAATGTTTGTTTTTCCCTAGATGCATAAATAATGTGAAAATCTAGGCCATTTACAGGTGATTTATATATTTATATCATTACAAACATTAACATTGCTGTAAGAATTATTAATTCAACTAATTAGTCGTATGTTAAATAAATTCCGTTACATAAAATAAGAATAGCGTGATTAAAAATAGTAAAAGACAAATGAATGGGATGTCAAATAATAATTTTATTATGTGAACAATATGTATGGTCAGGTTATTTATTTTTTTTTCTCGAACATCAGAAGGTAGTACACTATTCAATTGAACAATGCAAAGCTTTATATTCCATCATACTTTTCCTTATAGAATTCTCTGATTTCTCTCACGAGTTTAATATATAAATAAATAACAATATTCTTTTTACTTTCACAACGGGGCGTTATTGCATTTATTGCATTTATAAGCGCCATATAAGGTAGTCATGTGAGGTCGCGAGACTTCCATTTTTGAACGTTCCTCTCAACATTTTTATTGGACGCCTGTAACCTAATAACCAATTATGGTTAACCTTTCAAAATAAAAAAATTTTTTTTTCATTATTTAAATAATTGCAAAAAAAATCTCTTGTTCCCAACAACTGACTATATAGGGATTATATAATAGAATAATAATTTTCAATGATTTCGAATTGGGAAATTGCATTTTACCATTCTAATTTTTGTCTTTTTTTTGCTGATTTTTTTCGCATTTAAAAAGAAGAGTGATTCATCTAAGCCTTCCACATCAGTTTTTCCCCAAACCTTCTCATCATTTAAACATTAAAGTCGTCTCCTATTTTATTCATTTTAACGCAACTCAAATCTTCCTATTCTCAAAATGAAATTCGGAAAGTGTTTAGGTCAAACTATTAAGGACGTTCCTTCTGAATGGAGGCCTTTCGCTATTCAATACAAATCATTAAAGAGATGTATTCATAAAATTGTTCAGGAATTGAACGACAAAGGAATTTCTCGAGATATTCTTGAAGCTTTATTGGATGCTGCGGAAGCTTACAAAATGGAATATTCCTCTGAAAGTAAGAAGAGAATATAGTATTATTAAATTATTTGCGCTACAAAAAAATTTTAATAATTTTTTTTTTTTTTTTTCATATTTTCATATATTCTCTTTTCTATAGTCAACCCAAATCATATTCGATCCTATATTAAACTCGATTTGGATGCTTATTCTTCTGATATCCGATCATCTCATCCTTTAACTGAACATTCCCTTGAGAGCATTCAATCTGATTTTATGAAATTTAATTTAGGTTCCGTATCATCATTGTCTTCCTTGCCTTCAACCGATTCACTTGATACCGAATCTACTATTTCTGATCCACATTATGACCTTACTGCGGAAGCTATTTCCGTCTATAATAATCCCTCTACGTTACATGGGTATGTTTTTTTTTAAAAAAATATTATTTGTAACTTTATGAATATCATACTATATATTTCGATCTCTTTAAATTATAATTTTATTTATTTATTAGTATGACGTATATTGAACTTCAAACAGATGGCGAATTCTTCGATACCCTTTTAGAAGAAATGTCGCAATTAAATCATCTTCAACAACAAAACAAAGATGATTATATGGATAAGGTGAAGAAACTTGATAATAATTTGATCGATGTGGTAAGTTTTTATGCTTTCTTTGTATTCTTTGAATACTATTATCTTTAAACATTCTAAACTGAAAGAATATTTTTTTTTCGTTATTGCCATAAAGACCTCTCCATATAAGAAAGATATGTATACGTGGCGCGAAATTTTTCAACTTTATTTGCAAGCAGAAATCTTTATTGGAACCACCGAAGCAGATCGTAATGAACATGACTGGGAAAATGCTCAAAACCAATTCAAATGGTTTACTGATGAATTATCTAAAACGAATTTGGTAACTTTTATTATATTTAATACATTCTCATTTATATTATTTCATATAATTACTTACATCAATTATTATTTTTATTATTTTTGTTAGTTACATAAATTTAAATTAAATTCATCTAGGGAAACATTTCGTGAATTTTTAGGAGTAAGTAAATAAATATGTGATTCAAATGACACGTCATAACCTCAAAACTTACATTGGATTAATTTCTGATAGATTAATAATGATTTGATGATAATGAAACGTTTTCAATATCTTAATAAAACTGCCATGTCTAAGATTCTTAAAAAACATGATAAGCAAACGTGTTTAGCGTATGTATTCTTTATTATTTATTAAATAGTAGAACGTTCGCTTCGTGTTTTATTAATTTTATTTCTATGTATAGTGCCAGTCCTAATTTTGAAAAATTATTGGAACGCAATTCATATTTTACCGGAAATTTGGGTAAATCTTTGTGTCACGTATTGATTGTATGTATGTTTAATTTTTTCTTTCAAATCAACTTAAATACATTGTTGTTAAAAAAAAACTTTTTATTTTTTATAGAAGCTATTATCAACAATCACTCCACAACTCGAGGATCATACTTGTCCAGTTTGCACCTGTACGTATTTTTTTAAATGCTTGAATTTATTGATTTCACGATATGTAAATAACTTTATACGTTCGCTTCTCACGAAATATAATAATAGTCATTTATTGGAAGCCAATTCGATTATATTGTGGACACGTATTTTGTGTACGTTGTATCATTAAAGCTAACAATAAAAAGATGCGCAATTGTCCAATTTGTCGATCCGAAGACGCAGTATATAAAGCAGACTCAAGTCAGTATTCAATTTACACAAGATCAAAAATTTTTAACATCGTATTTTAATATATTGATTTATTTATTTCAATTAAAGGCAATTTGGATAAACCTTTACAGAATTTCATAAAACTCTATTTCCCACGAGAAGTAAATGCTAAGAAAGAAGAAAACGGTAAACAAGAAATTGAAGAATTAATGGGAAACAGTTTTAGCGGAACCGAGTGTCGAATAAGTTGAAAATTTTCCCTAATCATTAAATATATGACAAATTTATGATTCTTTTTTTTTTTATTATTATTTAAATTATTTAATAATTAATATAAGATCTTTATAAATTTATTTCCGTTATTTATTACGTTATTATATGACATATATGACAATTTATTAACAATTTTATTAACATCGAAAGAGAAAGAAAGAAGACGAAAAAATTTATCACATTTTAAAATGAAAATTTATTAACAATTTTATTAACATCACTTTAAATAATTTATAAGATTTATATATATTATCTATATTATTAATATTGTATCATATGATTTAAATATTTTCGGGTTACACGACCAATAAAAATAACTGATTAAGCCATAGTCATTTGGAAATCCCATAATTTTAATTTTTTCAAGTTTTAATATAAAATGACATCTTAATGCACGAAGTTTTAGTTTCTTATCCTCTCTTGCCTATTGGCTAAGATCAAGTGTAGTATCTGTTCTTTTCAGTCTAATATCTGAAACGTTACACACTGTGTAACTTTGATATTAAACGAATTTTTGTTATTGGGAGTGAGCCTCTTGGCTTGCCAATACTCACTCCACGAGTGTCCCTAGTATCGCACTACTTCTAGGCGACGCTCACGTTTTAGAATTATTAGCGGGTTGGGAAAGTGGGAGAGAGAGTGAAGTAAATAAAACTAATATGTCTTGGTTTACTGCGGCCACCTTAACTACTAAAAATTTAAAAAACTGGTGATCAATCACCGATATATACAGTATCGTCACCTCGCGTGGTCGCGTCATAAATTCAACCAACCACGTTCAACCAAGTATTAAAATCCAAATTTGTAAAAAAAAAATTTTTTTCTGTACATTTTTTTTTTAAAAAAAATTCTTTTAATTGGAATTATAAAGGAAACTTTTTTGAAGAAAAAAACTTAAATTAATACTGATTAATACTTTTTTATTCAAATTTAATTTTAATAAATTTAATTAATTTTTTTTTAAATAAAAAAAGGGGAAAAGAAATATGAATACAAAGTTTAAAATAGTTTTTGCTATAACGATTTTTCTCGTGATATCAGTTATGATAGATAGTCAAATTCTGGAAATTGATGAAGGTTTCGCAATCATTATTATTTAAAAATTTCTTTTTATTATTATTATTTTTTTATTAACCAAATTTTTATTTTTTCGACCGAATTTTTTTGATTGAATTTTTTATGATCGATCAATTATTTTCAATTATTTTATAACTAGAATTCGAAAAAGGTAATTAATTTTGTATTCTCTAATTATTCTTTTTTTTGGTATTATACGCTAAACCGATTTTTTTTTTCACTTTAGTTACATGTGGGTCAGCAGTTAAATTAACTCACAAGCCTTCAAACTATAAACTACATTCACATTCTATAGCATACGGTAATTACGATCAAATCCGTCAGGAAATAAAACCATCTTAAATAAGATCAAACCTAAAAAAATGATTATCTTTTTAGGTAGTGGATCAGGACAACAAAGTGTTACAGGACTTCCAAATGCTGATGATCCTGATTCACTTTGGATAATAAAAGGAGCTCATGATGAATCATGTTCGAGAGGGTAAATTTTTTTTATAATCTAAAAATCGAGGTTTTTTTTATTATTTTAAATTAATATAGATATACAAATATATTATTTAGAGAACCAATTAAATGTGGAACAACTATTAGATTACAACATTCAGGTACTAGTAGACTTTTACATAGTCATCTTCATCGTTCACCAATATCGCAACAACAAGAAGTTAGTGCATTTGATGGGTTAGATACAGGTAATACAGTACAAATATATTTTATCAAACTGTCTTTTTTTTTGATTATAAAAAGATCAATTCAATAAATAAGATTTATCTTTGTAGGGGATAATTGGAAATTAATTTGTATGGATAAATCTTCAATATATTGGTTAAGGGAACAAAAAATTCAATTAATACATAAAGAAACTTCTAAGTATTTATCAGCGAATGAAGAATATATGTATAATAATCCTATTAATGGACAAATCGAAGTATCTGCTAGTAAAAAAGCTGATCAGAATGCCGAATGGATTGCTCAAGAAGGAATTTATTTTGCAGATAAAAACTTTAATAATTAAAAGAAAAAAGTTGTTTTTTATCAAAAAAAAAAAAAAAGGATCATTGGTTTTTTTTTGTAATTTTGTAATTTTAATGATCTTATAATAATAATAATAGAATTTAACAATTCATTTTATAAAATCAATAATAATTTAAAAATAAACCTTCTTACATATTAAAAATTATTTTTAATAATAATGCTAATAATTCTTTTCAAAATAAATTTCACATCTTCAAACTCGTCTTTATTTAATGTTTTTTTTTTTAAGTTGCTTTTTCAAATAATGTGATTCTTCAAATAGACAAAATACTAATCTAGGATTACATTACCCATCCTGATCAGAAAACTATAATGATGACTTTGCAGTTGTTATTATATGGTACCTTTACTGTATTATTATAACATGTAATCCCAACCATAAGAAATTGATGTTGCTTTTACTTTTAATTTATTCCTACTTAATCTTTAAATTTACAGTTAAAATCTAATCAAACTTGTTATAAAACTAATCACCATATTATTAAAATTTATGGTACTACAAAAGATCCTAAGTCGGGGGATATAAACGATAGAATCTTGAATTAAGAATAGTTGGTCCAAAAGAACTTTAAAATACAAAAAATAATTAAATAGAGTAATGAAAAAATATGCTAAATTTTATTTATATAAAACAATAATGTTGCATTTAATAAATCTAAAAGAATATGAATCAGATATTTAAATAGATTGTAATAATTTTTTTGAAAAATTCATTTAATAATTATACTAATTTACTAAGTGTCAAAGGAATATAAGATAATGATCAAATTTGATTCTATTTTAAAGGATTAAAAATTTTCTTGTAATATTTTCATCCATCCGATGAAATGTTGTGCTGATGGACCACCAAATGTAAAGATGTAGTTTGATGGTAGGAAAGGCGTTATAGAGAATTAGCTGGCGGATATTAGCGATGTTGATGTTAGCTGGACAACATTTCCTACACTGGGGAGATCGATAACTAAGTATACAGGATCGGATTTTTGGATGGTATAAGTTCTTGACTGATACTTCTGAGAGCATTTGCGCCATCGTAATTTTCTCCAGTGCCATCAATTGAGATTCGTCCAGCAATAAGTTTTGATGTCCTTCCATTCTTCAGAGAATAATCACAGAATTTTTCCTAAAACATCTAGTGCTGAGTTCACCGAATACATTCAATTTAAATTAGTCAGAACTAACAATGGAGTGGCTTCAGAATTGTTTCAGCTTTACATATATCAAAGTCTTGAATACTCATTAATAAGCTCCTGAGGAACTAAATAACAAAAATATAGTTCTTACGAATTAGAACCGGAGTACTGATGTGAAAAAGAGTCAGAAAACAAAAGTGGAAACAATCACCTTTAGTTAAATAAGCTACAGTGAACGCTCCATAAGTGCACACTCTGATTCAGTCTCAAGCTTATATTATTACTAAGTAATTTATTTCTTATAAATGCAAAAAAATTATGATAATTGTACAGTAATAGGTAAGTATAGTAAGCTTTTTTATCGCCAGTACGATTTGAGAATTCAGCACGTGAAGATGCTTATATAAGACGCGGCTGTGCCGAAGCAGATGATGAAAGTAATTTACTACGCCTATGGTACACATACAGTACTGGCGACGATAAGATTTGCTCAAAAAAACAACAGCAATATGTCCGAGTTGTTTTTGGAACATCTAACAAAAACGGAAATCTTTTGTCAAGAAATCGATATAGCTGATCAAACATATCATTGACTTATTATTATTATTATTATTTTTCGTTTGATTTTGCATAAGGCGGATAAGAGTTCATTAACCAGAGCCTCGCCTTTTTATATGATTTATAGTGTCTCCTGGAACTCCCTTTACAGTAAAATATAAAAGATTAACGATTTGATGGTTCGGAACCGATCCCAGAACCGCAGTTCTAGACCGCAGTCCTACTAAGATTTGGTTCCCTGAGACTTTTTTTTAACATAGTATGAAAAATCATTTACAACATAAATATTTAATGTGAATTTTTTTTTATTTTTATTTTTATTTTTTTTTTATTTGAGAATTTAATCGTCATTTACAAATTAAATAATTAAATGAAAAATATGTAATTCTAAAATTATAAAGAAAAAAGTATACAGTACATCGAAAAAAATAATTATTATTTATGTTAAGTAAAAGAAAATAAACAGTATATGTTATATATATTTATATATATTGTTTTTTTAAATTAATGAAAATTGATAATGAATGTGTTGTGTTCTATATAATTTGAAAATCTATAGTGATGATCATAGTAATGCAAAAAAATGATGAATAGTGTACATTGATTGAATGAAAAAAATGAATGTATGTATATATATGCTAAAAAAAATGAATGAATGAATGTGAAAATAATATACAGTGAAAAGTTATTTCATCTTAGAGTTTAGAAAAGTTTAATTCTGTTGTTGTTTAACGATATCAACTACTTGTCTTAATAATTTAAGACTTCTTTCATCACCAAGGAGAGCAGTATGAAAAGCGTTCATAGCATAAGCGAAACCAATTTTTAATTCTTGATTCCATAAGAACATACTACCACCTGAACCACCCCAACCTAAAAATTCAACATCTTCTAAACCTTTAAGACGGAAATAACCAAAACCACCAACACTTGGAGTAATAGTTTCTTGTAATACACTATCAAATATTGGTTCCAATCGAGTAGCAATCAAATCATAAGTATTATTGGAAATCAATTGAGGTTCTTCCAATAGAGAATTCTGTTGTACATTAAGGGAAAGTTCATCGGTTGAAGTTGAAGTTAAAAGTGGAATACTTTTGCCTTTATTTGCCATAATAGCAGCAAGTTTAGCCATTGAACGAGAATTGGTTACACCGTTATAAGAAGGACCTTCTGGCATTAACATATCTAAATGATTCCAATCTTGTGGTTGTTGAGTACGATCAGGAGCCGTTAATATTAAAGATTTATAAGCGACAGTATTTTTATCCATCATTTGAAAGAAAATAGGATGTAATGGTTCACTAAGGAAACTTTCAGGTAAAACCATTTTAGCCAACATTCTTACTAATGGATAAGTATAAATACTTGCCAAACGATCTTTAAAAGATTTATTTATACTTAAATAAAATTCAACATTATATTGAGGAGCAATTTCTTCAGAAACAATCCTACCAATGGTACGATGACGTGGATCAACTCTCCTTACAATTTCATTTAAATACCAACCACGTGATATACCATGATAAGCTCTTGTTGGAACACCATTAAAATTATGAGGTTGTTTTGCAAGAATTTCTGATAAATCATCAAGATCATATAAATCTTTAAGTGACATATCAATAGAATCAATATAACCAACACCAGCTCTATGTACCATTAAATCTAAAAGAGTAACATTTTTTTTACCACCTTGAGCGAATTCAGGCCAATATTTAGAGATAGGAGCATCATAATCTAATAAACCTTGTTCAACTAATCTTGCAATGACTATACCAGAAAGTACTTTTGTACTAGAAAATACTAATTGTAAAGTTGTTTCATCATAAGGTTTACCGGTAGAAACATCAGCGAAACCACCAGATAAATCAACTACTAATTTATTATTATAATAAACACTAACTTGAGCTCCAACTTCTTGACCGTTTTCAAAATTTTCCAAGAAAATTTGTCTAACAGGTGAAAATTCTTCAGTGGTAAAACCTTTAATAATATTATTAGGACATCCTAAACCAATTAATTGACATGATAATGGAAGAAATGGACCTCCATTAATATAACGATACAAAAAGAATAAATTTAATAATGTAATATAAATTAATAAACGTCTTTTTGAAAGTGAAGAAGGTAAAGAAGGTAATTTAGGAGAAGGAAATTTATTTTTAATTTCATTCATTACATTAGTTAAATTATTAATATAAGGTAAAGTACTTTCGGGAAGATACGTAGTAAATTTTGAAAAAAAACTCTTTTTAGCAGATTTTGGAGTCGTAATAACATAAGTTTTTAATATTGGCAATAAAGGTGTTTTTTCATCATTATTTTCTATTATCATCTGTTCCATTTCAATATCTAATGATGGCATTTTGAAAAGGAAATTAATATGGGAGGAGGTTATTATGGAAGGAAAAAAAAAGGATTTAAAAAACTATAACTTGTTTGTAAAGAATGTGAATTGTTATGTTAAAAAGACAAAAAGATTTTTTCGTTGTATTTATCCAAAAAAAAAAAAAAAAAAAAAAATTACATACCTCAGGAAATTACAATAGAATAAGTTCATTGTTAATAAGGATCGAATAAAAATTTAATCTTGAGATCTTTGTTTATTATTTTGTATCACTTCTTTCTTTGTATATAGTGACCAAACAAATTAGTGTCTAATATAAGATCTTTCTAAAAAGGTAAAATACAAGATCATGGTTGAACATGTTACTAAAAAACAAAAAAATCAAAGAACCAAAAAAAAACACTTTATTTGGAATACTGGTTAAGATGAAAAACTTTACTCCGTAAAATCCTTGTTTATTTTTGAACAAGGAAAAAATGCGGTGAACACAATAAAATAACATTATTATTAAATAAAATCCTTTGTTTACCAAAAAAAAAAAATTAATTAAATATCATTATAAACATTTACCATATGAAGTAAATGTAGATCATCTCGATATAATTTCGCGAATTATACGCGTAAACCTTAAAAAAAAAATTAAAAAAGTTTTATTAAGTTTCTTTGTAGTATTTTGTAGTATGAATGTATGATAGGATTATTAAATGTTCACAATGATAATAATTATAATAATTAGAAATCGGGGTATGCATTCATATATTAAAATTTAATCCGGTTTATTCAATTTGCCGATATTTAATATTTTATTTACCAGTCTGGTATAGTAGAAAAAATTGAGGTACTCAATTCCATGATTCGTACAATAATTCGACAAAATTTTTGTATTTGTATTTCTAAAATAGCGTCATACGACTTTTTTATTAGAATAAATTTTTATAATATTGCGAAATTTTGTGGGTTTGATTTGATATACGTTAAAATCGGTATATTAATTCTATTATAGTTATTATTTTTATATGGCGGAATATCCTCGTTTTTTTTTCAGCTTCAAAAAGAATATAAAATGGAAAGTATAATATTTAAACCAAAATCAACACATCCGAGTCATAATTAATAATAGTTACAAAATAAAGAATAGTATTCAATCTGTTTTTTTTCGCATTTCCTACCAAAAAAAACCTTCTAAATAAGCCTTTACTGCCATTGTTAATAATAATATAATTTGATGTATCCCGTAATTGTTAGAATTTCCACTACCCCATTGATCATATCTATAGTCGCTTGAGTTTTCTAACTGAAACTTATTTATATCTAAAATAATAGTAATTCCGACTGTAGTGTATATAAATTGCAAATACTTCTAGAATAAAATCTGACTTTTATTTAGAGTGCAGAATATTATTTTAACTCAAACTATAAGAAAATTCCATGTTAAATTCGGTTTTGTATGAGTGGAAGTATCAGAAGTTGGCATGTGCAAACGTTCTTTAACAATTTAACTAACTTCGTGATGTCAGTTTGTGAATAATGTGACCATACGCCTACTTATGGCATTTGAGCTTGAATATATTCAGCAAATAAAACTTCAATTGGCCCATTCAAAATAAAATAATTTCGTAATGGCAAGCACAGGTATGTAATCACGATTTTGTTCCAGATGAGCAATAGAGGTTCTACCTAAATTTTTGATTTAATTTATTTGTATATGGCGAGAATCAGTACTAATTTTAGCCTCTTCAGGTACAAGGAAGTGCCACCCACGTACTATTGATTCCAATTTGAAATAAGATCATCAATTCTAATTTTGATAGTGGCCACCATAATTTTTATCCACTTTCGTTTTGTATCTAGTGACTCAAAGATTGCATCAAAAGATGACGCGATAAACCAAGTATCTTGCTGTCTTGCTTTGTATTTGTAGATCAATGATCAAAGGTCTGCACATCAAATTGTGAGGAATCACATCTTGTAAAATCGTATGAAGCGTCCATCCACGTTTTCCAAAAAATTTCACACGCACTTTTAGGTAAAATTCTTACATACTACAATTGCATCATGTTTATCAAGTTCTAAAATAATTGATTATTCAAATAGACCTTTCTTGCCTGATGAGCCAAAAAGTAAAAGCTTATTTTTATTTTTATTTTTTTTTAATTGTGGATTTAAGATTTTCTGGAACTATGATAATTAATTATTTGATAAGCATAAAACAGCTGATCACACGCAGCGCAACGGGTCTTGTGTTCTTGGGTACACTCTCCAAATGCATATAGCAAACAGATCTACATGTGATCTTCATTTAAATAAGTTCATTTTCAAAAACTCTTTTTTAGATGGTTCGTAATTTTCTAGATAATTCATTCTTAAATTTATTTTATTTATTAGATATTATATTAAAATCATAAATTGTGTAATTAAAAATATTCTCATTAGATAAAATAATTTTTAAACAAAAAAAAATTTACATAAATATTTATAATATTCATATTTTTAAAATTATTTATATCCATAATTCTTTCTATATTACAATATAACTAAAAATACCTGCAATAGTATATTTAATTTCATTATGCTCAAAATTTCTTTCAATTATAGATATAAAGAAAACCATAATCCTATTATAATTAACTTTGAATGCTGACCCGATTTGCAATGCAAGTGCGTTCAAGTGGCTTTAGAAAGGTATTATTATTTACAACATTGTCAGCTGTGATTCCAAGGATTTAATAATAGGTAAATTATAAGTTTTATTTAATTACATAAAAACTAAAAAATCAACTTAGTACTTACCTTTGTTAATAATTTTTTTTTTCTTGAATGCTTGTTACAAATGCATTTGTCAAGTTTTCGGCTGAACGGGAAGTGAAGTATTGGAAATTGGAAATCGTATATCGGATATATTTTTAGATAAAAATTAAAAAAAAAAACTTTTTTTCCCCGAAAAAAAAAGCATCATTAATTTCAATACAATTCACCTCTTTATTTCTATATGTTTAGTCCTTAAATTCATAGATCAAAGGAGTATCAAAGGCTATGTTGACCTTCATCATGAAAGGATATTGATGTCAACAAAATCGCGGACCATTGCAATGATTGTCTGCATCACCGTGATAATATGCCGCCGGCGAAGAAATTTTAATTTTTAAAGCACACTTTTATTTCATTCCTGAAATTTTTCTTGAAGCATATAAAAAATAGTTAGTAAAGTTTCAAGATTCTGAGAATATGCAGTATAAATTGAAAAATTAAAGTAAATTATTACAATTACTATTCCTGAAATAATAGGAATTTCTATTTTGTACCGATTTCTATAATATTTACGAAAAATTCTATAAAGAATTATTATATATATTTATATTTTAGAGATTTTGTTTGTAATTTCCCTTGTATTTGAATAAACATTCTCTCTGTTTTTATTTCAGCAACAAACGATAATAAAATAGGAAAACTACATTAACTCGAGATAAAATTAAAAAATTTTTTTTTCAATCGCAAAAAAGAACCAATATACCGCTATTAACCAATCGTAAAGTTGAGATATACAAATTTACGTCATAGTACTGATGCAAAATTTACCTTCTTTCATGCTACTTTCTTGACTTGATAATCATGCATGATAATGCATGCAGATTTCTTAACCAAAATTGTGATATATATGAAATGTGATAAAAACGTGCAATATATAAGTGGCTTAGATACTGCTTAGATGCATATAAAAAAATTTTTCTTTCGTTTTATATTTTCAAACTTTATAAATTTATAATTAAACAAAAACACCATTTTTTTCTAATTTATTTTGTTCAAAAGGTGATATATCCAATTCCATTATTATTTTTGTTGTTATTATTAATCTTTATTATTTTTATTTGATCGGTAAATCTAATAAATTAATAATTAAATATTTCTAAATAAGTACGTTTCATAAATGAAAAATCACACACGTCGCGTTATCATTTCATATATTACAAATCTGGTCAAGGAAAGTTAAGAAATCTGCATGCATGATTGTCAAGTCAAGAAAGTAAGTCGTACAGGGTCAAGAAGGTATGGTTATTGGTCAGATATTTCGTGTAACATGTGCAACTGAAATTCGATCTTTTGACCCATAGATAACACTAAAGATAATCCATCCTATGATTTAATATTAATCCAAAAAACATAATATAGAAAGTAAAATATTTAAAACAAATCAACATGTCAGATTCATAATTATAACAATAATTCGTAGTTTATATAAACCTACAAATTAGAAGAAAAGAATTACTTAAATAAAAATTTATTAACTAAAATAAAAAAATTTTACTTTCTTATACTTACTCCTTTAAGCATTAATATTGAATAAAGTACTAAGAATACATCAGGCCAAATTCAAAAGAACTCGTTTAACTGATATTGCCCCTTTGCTGTTTTCAAAACTTGATACAATACCAGCAGCAGAACTCAATCTTATTGCAATATAAAAAGTTAACCATAATCCTATTATAATTAACTTTGCGTGAAATAAAAAAAAAACAACATTAATTTTAATACAACTTACTTTTTATTTCTAAGTACTTATATTAAGATCATACTCTAAATATAAAAGAGATATTAAATTTCATAAAATTGATAGAAATATAATAAAAGAATTAAGAAATTAATAATTACCCATTTTTCCAGATGAAATATAAAGTATAAAAAAGTTATAATAAGATTAAAAAAACAAAGCAAGAGAATTAAAACCGTTGGCAAAAAAAACAAAAACTGGATAATCATAGCAGAGATTATAAATTATTACAGTGATGATTCCTGAAATTATCGGAAAAGGATCATTAAAAAAAGGTTGAGAAATTGTAGTTAAATTTTCCGGTTGATATTAAAATACATTAACATGTCTATTAATATTTATACAATTTTTTTTTAAAGATTTTCCTTGTATTAAAATCAGATCTACTGTACATATTATAGTATTGTTACAGACAAGATTTTCTAATCGCGTTTGATTGCAACTTAATACTTTAATTTTGGTAAAAATTTTAATCATATTCTTGGTAATTATAAAAGAAAATGCATTGGAAAGGACAATTATTTACTATAAAAGAAGATATGAATATCCTAGTAACAAAAAAGCTAAATTAGAAAGTCAATAATAGATTATATTCTTAAAAGCTAATAATTTTAATATCAATATAAAGTTGATCTTTATTTTACGTAATCTTCATGTCAAATTCAAACTGTACTACTGTTGTGTTCAATCGAATTTCCTTTTTAATACACAATTAAAAACAAACTCGATTTGCAATTTAACAAGAATGTTTCATTCATTATATGCAATCAATTAATTAAATACGTTGACAGCCAGAGTCTAGTATAATTTTAAAATTTTATATGAATCTTTATTTAGATTTTTATCCAAATTTTTAAAATTCAACCTTTTCTACTATGTATTTCTGCTTTACAAATTACTTTTTATAATTATTCCGCAATGATTCTTTATAAAATGTTTCGTAAATACTATAATAGACATAACAGGATCCTGGAAACTTATAATTGATGTTCCACACTCTTTCCAATAAATAATTACATCCAATTCTCTTTTGATAAATTTAAATATGGAATTGATCCATACATATAATATTTACTTTGGTATAAAATAGCATTCAAAAGATAATATAATTAATAAGCAGTTTTAGTTTTTTGGAACTTATCTATGGCACTTTATCTATTTCATACAGTATATATAATAACAAAAAAATAATGAGATATAATTCCATCATTTATAATTTTTCAAATCGCGATTTGAAATTTATGAAATTTAATGAAATCATGTTTTAAGTCATTTCATCTAATAAAAATATTATTATAACTTTGGTTAGTGTTATGATAATTTTTTTTTTTTTTTTAATGAAAAAAAATTTCAAAAAAAAAATTATCGTAACACTAACTTAGGTTATCACTATGTCTGGTATTCCTGATAATATTAGAGTTCCAGTACACCAATTCTTTAAAATGGCAATTGATGATAATCCAGCATCTTTTGGTAATGTAGAAATTGAACGAGATGAAGATATTAATTATTTGGATTATATAGAACAAAATACTGATAAAGAAATCCTAATTCAAGAAGTGGAACAAGATATAATTGATAACGAATCAGCCAAAGAGTATAATGTTGAAAAAATTCTTGATCATAAATTTAATAAAGAGGTGCATTAATTAATTAATTATTTTTTTATTTATTATTTTTGAACTTTTATATTTCATTTAAACATTATTATGTTGTTTTAGGGAAAGTTACAATATCTATTGAAATGGGAAGGATGGTCATCAAAATATAACACATGGGAAAACCAAGAAAATGTGTAAGTATGATCTATTTTTAAATTATACCTCTTTTTTTTTTCTATTCTAATCCTTAATTAATGTTTTAAAAATTACATAGATTCGCCGATAAATTGATTAAGAAATATTGGAAAAAAAAAGAATCAATTATTCCATCTTTGGAGGAGAAAATTGAGGGATCAACAAATGATCGTAGTAGAAATGATGAAAAATTATCCTCTCCACATTTTTTGGACAGAAGTAGTCTTCCAAAGCAAACCCGCAACCGCTCTCTTAAAAGGATAAATTGCGATATTGATGTTAATGAAGATATTATTAGCAGTTCTACGCATAACATTACCGCAGAAATTAATAGAAGAGCTCGATCTGAACAAGAAGTGGCAACAACTTCAAAATCGACTGTTACACAAACTCAGTTATATCCACCACCTATGTTCTTACAAAGAATTAAACCTTCTTTAATGAAAGAGTTTTTTGATCCTGAAATTCGTGATCCTAAAGAAAGTCTTGATTGGGACGAAGATTCTATCAGCATTGAATTTCTTGAACTTGATGATCAAGGAAGAATAGTGGGATATCTTAATTGGTAAGTCTAAAAAATGTTTTTTTTTCTTTAAACTTATTAAATAAATTATATATATCTCTTTAGGAAATCGGGTAATAGGTCTAGACATTTTCTTGATGAACTTCATGCAAAGTGTCCTCGAAAGGTATTTTTTTATATAATGATAATTAAATTATTTTTTTCTCTATTGATTAATTTTTATTCTTTTTTATTATGGTTAGATGCTTGAATTTTATAAAAAAAATATTCATTTTGAGCTGGAAAATGAAACCAAGGATTATAAAACTCTTAAAAAGTTTCGTTCCACGCGTCGTACTACAACGCGTTGGTGAGTAGAGTAATGAAGCATATTATGATATCAATTGGAGATATTAATAATAATATATAGCAGCCGGGATAGCTTTATTTTTTTTTTTTTGCATGTTATTCTTACATAGCTTTTTATATTTTACAATTTGAGATGGTTTTAATATTTGCCAATATAACTCGCATTATAATACATTAATTATAATAAAGAAATTATAATAATATCTGATATTACATAAACCCGAATTGTATTTTCAATCCAAATATAGGAATAACGATCTTGATATAGTATAAAGCTAAGCCACAATTAATCACATGGGAAGTGAATAAATTATGTCATGTATGTTTAAAAACGCCAAATAGCCAAACAGGATCCAGAATTTATCGGGAAATAATTTTGTAGATCATTTAAAGATTAGATTAAAGTGTCATGTCGTGACTCGCGGCTGCAGCAAAGGAGAAACCCTATCTTTTTTTCTTTGATAATTCTTGTATTAAATAACGTTTTTAAATTGTTTGCGATAATAGAATAATAAATTTAATTTTATTATTTATCTTGTAATATATATAATACATATAATAATAAGTGGAATATTTATCAGATAATTGATAAACTTTTTGTAAGTTCGATTTATATCCTTTGTTAATTTACAGAATTCTAAATAAACAAAAATAATGCTTTATTAATTTCAATCACAGATGGTAAAATCATATGAATCGGAAATTTCAATGTCATCAACAGACCAATTTATTCTTGATATATCACCCTTAGAATCCAACGGTACTACTGGTGATATACGCAAGGATGCAAGTGAGTTAAAGTTTCTAAATATATCTTAAATAATAAAAATATTATTAAATTCATTTGAAACATAAACTTTTGTTATTTAGGTAAAACTCTTCTCTTAACAACTCAACTTGCGTTCGCGTTACTCATTGGTGCAATATGTTTTTTGCTATTTTGCTTTCTTCGGGCTCGTTGGAGTGTTATGTATGCTCCACGAAGTAGGTTGAGTAGGTATGTTAAATGGTTTGTGAAATATTAGTTTTCTCCCCTTCCATTGATTAATTTTAATTATACTTATTACAGCCTCGCACCAAAGCCTTTACCGAATACTTTCTTTGGTTGGATAGGTCCTTTATTTAAAAGACCCGAATCTGAAGTATTAAATAGTGTAGGATTAGATGCTGCTGTGGTATGTTATGGGTCATTTGAAATCAATATCTAAAAGTTTATTTATAACTAATTTATATATTTGATTTAGCTCCTGTCATTTTTTAGAATGTCTTACAAACTTTTTGCATTCTGTGGATTTTTTGCTTTAGTTATATTATCTCCAATAAAGATATATAATTTCTTACCAGGAACTGGCAAAGGTGGTGATAACAATGTATTTGAACCTAATTCAACCGATCCGACCAATCCGGATAACCCTCATGAATCATCAGAAATGCTAATATCATACATGATTTTTACCTGGGTGTTTTCTCTCGCGACGTATTATTTCACATTTTATAATTATAGAGAATTTTCAGAAGTACGCCACGATTATTATCTTAAATGGAAAGATACCATTACTGCGAGATCCGTGATAGTTACGGTTATTCCAAATGATTTACAAACGGATGATGCATTAAAAAATTTTTATGGCTCTTTAGATTTGGGTAATGTTGAAAATGCTACAGTATATCGCAAGGTTCGAAAACTTAGGCATGCGATCGAGCAACGAGCACAATATTTAAGAAAGTTGGAAGAAGCTTATGCAGAATATTTGGGGAATCCTTGTGATGATCCAAATTATTATCCTGAGGAAGTAACCAAAGAATTTGAAAAAGCTTTAGAAGAAGATCCTTCTTCTGTAAACGCTAGAACTGCGGCAGTTCTTGAAAAAGTTAAAGCAAAAAGACCTACAATAAGGTCAGGTTTTCTTGGAATAATTGGCAAAAAAGTTGACAAAATTAGTTATTATACCGATCTATTCGTTTATTATGATCAATTAGTGAAACGAGGTAGAAATGGTGCCTATATTTCTTCTTCTACTGGTTTTGTGACTTTCAAGGATATTACTAGTGCAGTAAGAAATTTCATTAAAATTATAAATATATTTATTTATTTATATTATTATTCTCTAATTGTTGCCCAAATAACTATGTGACTCATTCTTTCTTTAGCAATTAGCTGCGCAAATACTTTTATATCCAGAACCTTTCCAATGTAGTACCGAACTTGCTCCAGAACCTCGTGATGTGTTAGTTGTAATTTATTTATTATTCTTTTTAAATTCTTTCGATTTTATATTTATTATAATAACTCTATTTATAATAATAGATTTTGGTTTAAACTAAACATTCGCAAACGAGAGATGCTAGCTCGTGATGTGTTAGTCAATTGCTTGGTTGCCTTGCTTGTATTTACCTGGACTGTACCTTCTACTCTCGTTGCTTCTCTTTTGAATTTAGACACATTGAAAAAAATCAGTCCATGGTTGGAAAAATTTGCAGAAAAAAATGAAATTTTGAAAGGTTTAATCCAAGGTCCTTTGCCTACTCTTGCTCTTGTCATTCTTAATGCTATAATTCCAATAGTTATGGAATGTAAGTTTATTAAAACTTGTTGTTATTGTTTTTATAAATGATCAATTTTATAAAATTATTCATCATCCTTTAGTTCTCTCTAAGCTTCAGGCGTTCAAATCTCGTAGTGCAATTGAAGCTTCAACATTCGCTAAGTATGTTTTTTGAAGACTTTTAAAAGATATTATTTTGTCTAAACTTTATATTAATTAATTTATGTTTATTTATTTAACTAGATATTTCTTTTTCTTGTTGATAAATATTTTACTCGTTTTCACCGTTGTTACTTGGTTAGGTGCATTTAAAGAAATTGCAGAAAATCCAACAGAGATACCAATTAAATTAGCGAAAACTTTACCTCGAGTAAATATAAATTTACCTGATATTTTTTTTTTTTATGCTGAAATTACTTTTTTTTTAAGAAAAAAATGCTTAAATATCTAAATTTAGGTGGCCCCATTCTTTATCAATTATATTGTTCTTCAAGGAATTGGTTTATACCCATTTCGTATACTAATGTTTAAAGATATTGCTATGGCTTGTTTACTGCGCATTATATTTGCAAATACGCCCAGAGATTTTGCCGAAAGTAGTACTCCACAACTAATTGATTATGGACAAGAATTACCGCCTATTGTATTGATTTTCATTCTTGTTCTTGTATATTCTTCTCTTACACCAATCATTCTCCTTTTTGGCACAATTTATTTCTTATTTGGCTATATGTGTTATAAATATTTATTATTATTTGGTATGTCATTTTATGGATTTTTTTTTATAGATTTTTTTTTTTCCTTTCTATTTTTTTTTAATAATCATTTTTTTTTAGTATATTTTCATCCTTACGAATCTGCCGGTCTTTCATGGCCAAAAATATTTCGAAGAATTGTAGTTGGCCTATATATCTTTCAACTATTAATGATTGGATATCTGTCATTAAGGAAATCATTTTATTTATCTGTATCTTTAATGCCCCTTTTAGTTATTACGGCTATTTATTATTATTATGTGAATGAAGCGTATGATAGAAGTTCAGCATTTTTACCATTAAGCCTTTTACGCGAGGACCAGAAGACGGCGCCTACTAACACAACTGATGTTAATTTTAAACCAAAGTCGCAGAAATCAGTAGCATCAAGCGACACTTCAGGAGAAATTACAGCTAGTACTTCGTTAATGTCAGCTAACAATGAGAATGGTAAAAAAGAACAAGGACATTCTCAAAGGGATATATTAGATGATGATTTATATCATGCAGCACCAGATTTATATACAAATTATTCTCAACCCCCAATGACATTATATAATGGTATACTTAATACTGGAATGAGGGATTATTCTCCTCCAGAACTAAAAGGAACTTTACCATGGATATGGCTTCCAGTTAAAAGAACAAACCAAGAAATTGAAAATGGAGGATTTATTAAAAAATTATTAGGAATGAATGGTATACAATCTACAGTTGATTCAAATCAACAAGCAGGCTCATCTAATTCTTCGTCAGGACAATACGGAGCAGTTGGTACCAGTGAACCAATTGCTGAACATGTAGTAGATCCTGAACAAGTAATTGTATCAACTGGAGTACCAAGTACAACATTTGCTCGTCCACAAAATACTCTTTCAAAACCTCAAAAAAGAAGGTCTAAAGTCGATGAATTTGGTGAATTTGCAGGAAAAAATTTCTCTTAAATATCTAATTAATTTTTATTTATTATTTAATTTAAGTCGAAATTTAAGGATTATTTTGTAACTCCTATATAACACGAGATATTTTTTTTAAATTAAATATTTGTACTGTATATTTTTAAATAAATCTTTGTATTTTATATCGTATTTTCGTATTTTATGATTTGAAATTATCATTACTATTTATTTCTCACTATTTATTTCACAATTACTGTATATATATATAAATTTGATAGAGAAATACTTTTATTATTATTCCATTTTTAAATAAGTTTCAGTTTTGGCTTTGCCTAAATTCCTAAATCAATAAACTTCACATATATATAGTAAATTTTCTCAATTATACCTGAACTAGTTTTGGATTTATATTTATAGTTTATATTGATTGATCAAAATAATAAGAATAAGTATCTTGATATCAGCGTCAGCAAATAGCTAAATTGTTAACTCACACGTACTGTATCTGTATGCTGTATGCTAAATCTATCATTAAATACTAACAATTATATTGGAGTAAAGGGCAGTCTTGGTGATTGGTTCTTCACTGTTTCATTACACATTAGTTTGATATGGGGTTTTTATGCAACATCTTTGTATGATGTTATCTTAAAAAATATATATATTCTTTACATACTTACTTTTTCTATATATACAGAAGTCAGAACAACTCATAGAAGTAAAACTAATTTTAATTTCTTTAATGTTTTATATTACAATAAATAATTTATCTTACTTTAAATCAGATAAACCATATTTATATATTGCCTAAGAATTACATTTTCAAGAATTTGACAAATTGAACATGAATTAATTCTTGATGCAATCAGTTGGCAAAAGTGAAAAAAAAACCCATTTTTTTAGAAGGCATCAATATTAAAGTTCCTCATTATCAAAAAACATATGAGAATAACTATTATATCAGTTATACTGATATGATACAATCAAGTAATTTAAAATTTCTTTATTTATTATTTATTTTTTTTTTAGAAATAAATATCCGATTTTATATTTAATAATATGTATATACAAAATTCTTTATATACTAAAAAACGTATACATATAGTTCTTTAGTTCTTTCATTTAAATTTTTTGTTTTTTTTTTTTTTTAAAAAAAAAAATATTATTTACATTATTCTATTTAAATGAAATTCATTTTTACACTTCATGTTCAATAATTTCTTGATCTTCCCAATCACGTTTTCCACTCATGGAAACAACTTTTGCTTTTACTAAATCTTTTACCCATTGTAATTGTCTCATAGTTCTACGTCTATGTACTCTATTTATTCTTCTTTCTTCACTTGTTTCAGTTTCATAATTTTCACCATTTGGTATGGATCTTTCTCTATACATATCAGTATTTTGTACACCTTGTCCACGTGATCTTTTTCTCTGTTCTTCGATATCCTCCATCGTACAAAAAGGATTTTGATATAAAACACTTGCATTGGCTCCTGTTAAACTACGTTTTACTTCATCCTCATGTGATAATGATAATCCTGGTCTAAAATATACTTTAAATTTTAAAAATCCCTTAATTTCACTAGAATTTAAATTTGCCTCTGGATTTTCGTTCGGTACAGAAGAAATATTTTCTGTTACGGAAGTTGTTTCCTGTGGAACATCAGGAGCTACTTCTGATGATGTTGCCTTTTCTGAGATGCTAGTTACTGATTTCTCTGTCAATGGACTTGAAGCTGGAGTAGAAGTGTTGAAGTCTGATTTTTCTGAAAATTCTGGCGACGATTGATCAGAAAACTCAATAGGTCCTTTGTTTTTATCATTTTCCAACGTCGATGTATTATTTGGTAGCAAAGTATAATTATTCTCATCTGCATTTGGCTTAGGACTATCTAACTCACTAGTATCCTTTTGTTCCCTTTTTTCATCAATATGTGATGATTCACCAACTTCCTCAGGTGGAATCACGCCTGTTGAACCGAAAGCCGATTGAGCTTTTTCGGCTACTTTCCCTGATATTTTCTCCGTTGCTTGAGAATCGTCTTGTTGAGAAGAAAAACACATTTTTAAAGAAGATACAGGTGATTCACATCTAGGTATATCAATATCATTAAAATCAATTGATTCTTGAGACTCATTTGCAATGTCTGAAGCAGGAAAACATTTTGGTAAATTCTCAAATATAGGTACTTCCACATCTGTCTCACAACAATCTTTAATATGCGTTAACCAATATTCTGCCATGCCTACAGTATGATAAATTCCCAATAAACCTTTACGTTTCACTGTGATAATCAAGGAGGTTCTGTATCGACGGAATACTGCAAATTCCATACGATTTTTTGGGTCATTTTTTGATTGTTGTTCAAACCATCTGGGTGGAAATAGTTTTGACACATTAGTTTCTTGTTCAATTTCCGTATTTCTTATAGTTAACGTTAGGTACACACTTCGGTCTAAATGAATAAAATTATAAATTAATCTTTCTTTTTTTTGATTGCCAAATACGATAAATAACATAATTAAAACAAACTTACTCGCATAATTTTTATCTAATCCTTCAGCCACGATAGAATGAACAAGCAGTGTTCCAACATCATATCCTTTCTCTTCAGGAGGTAATATCATGCTAATTGTTCTGAAGAGGAAACTTAGTCGCACTTTTCCACAACCAACCCCATGACGTAATGGATACCACTTAGTTGCTTCTTTCTGTTAAATTGTTTTTAATATATTATTTAATAATGGAATATTTTTTTTTTTATTATTCTGAGAATTAATAGAATTGAACACACTACATCACCTTTTCTTTCTGTTCAAATAATTCTTTCAGAGACAATGTAATCATTCCGATTACTGGATCATACTCAAGATCTTTTTGGTCTTTAATTACTACTCTTACTATTGCAGTCTTCCAATCTCTCACGAATTGTTCTGTTGATGCATTCCAGAATGGAGCAATACTGAGATAGGAAATGTACAAATTAAGTGAGAGAAAAAAAATTTGCATACGAATAGATGAACTTCAACTTACTTGTTTAACTTTGCTCTCGTACGGAATACTATCATAACACAAATAGTAAGTTATAATGATTTCGAAGAATGAAAGATACATAAAAATATCAATTAAATTAAAAATTATACCTCTACTGTCATTAAGATAAACAACAGCGTATGGATTAGGATAATACGAATTATAATGATTATCTGACATTATTAATGATTCTTCAATATAAGGTGCAGTAGTTATCTGTAAATTCATTGCTTGATGAATTTTCAAGCCAAAGATTCCGGCTATAAAAGATAAAAAATTATGGTAAATTTATTATTTATTTATTTATTTTAAAAAAAATTATATAATTTTCTTACATGTTTGTTCAGGCTTCGGTTCAAAGTGAATCGGTAATTTCGGATAATATTCAAGACGGAAACGAAGTTCACCATGTGTAGTTATGTCATTTGGCTTAAGTTTAATTTTTTCCCATCTAGATGATTGTCTTTAAATTAATATCTACTTCATTAGATAAGATAATTTTATTTTTAAAATTCATACCCATCATAAATTAATTTCTCATATTCTCCATCACCAATTGCATCTTTAATATCAATCCATATTGATCCAATATGATCATCAGTTGTAAATCTATCCCAGTCCATAACACCAAGTTTAAATTTGATATGTTCATCTACGATATCGAGTTCCGGTATTTTATGGAAAAAAGTTTCCTTCCATACTGGTTTTGCGCAATTCTCAATTACTCGTGTAGTAGAATGTGTATGCATATAAGGTGAAGGATCCAATGATGATATCACATACGGATCATTATCGCCTTAAATAATATATTTTAAACAAATTAGTTGATTTTATTAAAGGAAAACAAATCTTATTAAAGGAATTTACCAGATACGTCAACATGAGTAAGATTTTTTGCCTCGAGTATATCAACCCTCATTATTCCAATAGCTTGTGTATCTATAAATATTATATAAAAATTAGTACTTATAGAAAGGGAAATGAAGAAATTATTTTTATATTATATATATACCATGTAGAAGATCATCTCCCGTAAGCATTTGTTCCAAATCCAATTCAATAAAGTTGGGAGATGTGAATTGTTCCATTACAGATTGCACTGCACTGCGGATGAATTGTTTTATAATAGGGAACTTTTTTTTTTATAGTAATAATAAAAAAAATTTTTAAAATAAATATTTGTTTTTTTATTACCTTAGAACTAAAAACAAATTATTACTAATTTAAATACCTGTGCAATATTCATAGGTAATAAAGGCATAATGCTCGTCTCATATAGTGGAAAGTTGAGAAAACTAAACTTTCCTGTGGAAATAAATGGTGAAGAGCCGGTAATTTTGGTTTCAAAATGAATCGAAGCTTTAAAGCCTATTAACTCGACTTTTATAGGAATTACTGCAGAAATTCCCGTTTTGATCCATGCTAAAATATGTGGTGGGGCATCATTACGAGTCATAGTGGAAGAACGTGCGCGAAAAGAAAACGTAGCTTCTCCGATCTAAAATATAAAATCATTTTAAATTATTGCTTTCCCTAAATAAATAAAATTAATATTGTTTTCTCATGAATCATATGACTTACTATTACATCTTCGTCATCTTGATTTTCGCGTCGTGGCAGAATTTTGATCCTTTAAGATAAACTCTTATTAATTTTAATTTTTAATTACAAAATGCCTTTTATTTACTTGTATAAATGAAATAATCAAACCTTACTTTTCAATACATGGGGCAATAAGACCGATTTCAAAAGCCTCAACATCAGTCGCACGCTGCGCCACAAGGAAAAATTTAAGTATCGTTTAAAGAAATGTGAAAAAAAAATAAATCTACATACGACAAAAGAAGGCGCACTACGAGCCAATGCATCTTCAAGCATATCTCGAAGTCCCATCAAAAGGGATGGATCAAATGTTCTCCATATTTGTTGTAGCAAATAATTCAACCTTAAATAATAAAATAAAAAAGACAATCAATATCATAAAACGGAAATAATTTCGTTTAAATTAATTATTATATAAATAATTACCATTCAACAGTTTCCCCATCATCTCTTCTCAACTTTTTTTTTGCATTTTTTTTTTAAAGAAAAAATATTAATACAAGTTATATAAATTTTAAAATAACTAATTTGTATGTTACCTTATCCATTGATATCTCTCTCTTGACTTCCCAACGTACTCGCTCTTTATTATCTTTAACCATATTGATATACCATACTATAGATTGATATAATATTATCATGAGCCAAACAAAAGTAAACCCAAAATATCCTATAATATAAGAAATGATCGATACAAGAATAAATAGTACAAAGACTTGATTATTATTATTTGATATTTGTTGTGGTCGTTCTTGCTGCGGTTCATTTTGAGTTATCTGACTTTGATTTTCTGACATTTTATTATTATTGTTTAAAGAGCGTTTAGTGGCGCAGTCACAAGTATGTACTTCAGGTTTGTCATATATACTACTTTCAAAAGCGTCTCGTAAGTCAGTATAAGAGACATATAATGTTCGTTCTGAATCAGCTGATTTACGATGTATCCTTTCTACGGCATGAATTGGCTCGTCCTCATCATCATTAAATAATAATTTATCATTTATAATAGATTTGATAGTATTTTGATCTCGTGATGACATGTTTGACGCCATTTTAACGTGTATATAAATAAACTATTTTACAAAAATTTTTTTTAAAAAAAAAGAGTGGAAGGCAGACAATTAATATATCAATTAGTAGTAGTACAAAAAAAAGTTAATAATATTTTGTAAGGGGGTATCACAATTGAATAATAGAAAAAGTGACCTGACCGTGCATATATTCTTTTCCTAATCGGCCGACCGCCTCCTTTTAGTTAATTCAAATGAAACCGTGAGATAATAATTACTAAAAATACGCCAAATGTGATAACTTCTGGTTAGCAAAAATCGTTTTGAAATTATTGTGGTGTCTAAATGTAAAGAATTGTGCAACCACTGAAGCAGATTATCTACAGCCTCTGAGATTTTGGTTTACGAAAAGCTTACTTTAAAAGTGAATTTTGAATAGAAACAACATTTTTTTATAAAAAAATCAAATGAATTTGCTGGAATGTGATTTTCTAATGTGAAGTCAAAAGATGAATAAAGATATAATTAGGTAACAGAATGAGATTAATCTTTCGTCTTTGTTAAATTTCGATAGAACATTATGTCCAAAAAGGACAACTAAATAAGAATAGCTAACCGAAATTGTATAAATTATTTGTGTAACAATTTTATTCAGCCGCATTTTAACCATCAAATGTTGTTGTCTGGATGGAAGAATATATGGATATTTATAGAAAGGATAGAAAGGCCAATCGAAAATGCGAACAATTGAGATGGTGGGAAAAAGAAACATGCTCCAAGATAGATAAGTTAAACAACTGTAAATCCACTTCCAATCTATATTATTACTAGTCAAATGGTTTAATTACCCAAAAAAAGAAATAAAAATCATGCTAATAATTTGCAATCCATACATTGTCCCCATTGTCATCATTGTTACCGTTAAGAATCTTAAAATACTTTTGTTCAGGGAAATTTCCATTTATGGAAATCAATGCGCGTTTTTTTTCTTTTTCAATCTTAAATGTATTTATTGATAATAGATGTCTTAATGTTATTAACATTCTTGATTCTTCATTCGACTTAGAACGTAAATCAGTTTTTATCGCGTCTGATGCTTTATTTTTTTGAAAATCTCACGGTATAATTTTTCCTTTTTGGATGAAATTATATATGTTTATAATTAATAAAGGTAACAAACATTTATAATAAATGTCTCCCTGTTTTTTTTCTACTCATCTCCAAAATCTAAATCGCAAACAAGGAAGGTGAATTATCTTTATTAGAACTTTTGAAAGACTGTCTTTTGAGAATTTGACATTTGGACATTTGATTTTTATTGGCAGATATCTATCATGTGATTGTAATTGCACTGAATAACGTCTAATAATAAATTCCATTTTTAGTTATTTACATTCATTCCAAATTTGTAACGTTGACATTGAAAGAACCAGCGAACTTATTGATCAATGTATGACTAATTCAATGCTGTATATATTGTACATATATATATTTAGTTTTAACTTTCAAAAATCCAAAATATCCAAAATAAGAAAATGTTGAATCTCATTCTGAAGATCTTTATACGCAAAACTATCATAAATATACATAGATAGGTTAATGATTTGTATCACCCTTATTATTTTCGAGTATATGTTTTTGGCTTATGTGAATAATGATTTAATTTAGCATACTTTTCTAAAAGAGGAGGTACCATTGAAGAGAGAAAACATGAAAATTATTGATTCAACAAGAAATGTCGAAAGTTAAGGGCATTAGAAAACTATGTTGGCTACTTTACAGCAACAATTTCTGTTGAAGGAATAATATATGTTAAAGTATCTAGTTTTATCAAAAAACTGTTTTAAGCCAATAAAAATCAATTAAAAATAATTAAAACCTTTTGTTCTGAAATTTGTTTTAAACCACGCACGTGCCTCCCTAGTAATTATTTTTAATATAGTAGTATATATAAGTATATGTAATATATATATTCCGCGGGACTGCTTCTAACTCAATGCGGTAACTCTCTAGGAACCTTGTGGCGTATAATGATAATTTTGTGGCCGGATAATTTGATATTCTACTATTCCGATCCGATAAATTTACAACACATATTTAATTTAATATATTACAATTTAATTTTTACAAGTAATGTTTTGTTTATCCCCCGCATTTTAAAGAATGAAATTTTTTGTTTTGATTAAATTAAATCATTATTTATGCCGGTTTTATGATTTATGATTTATTAATCCTAAATAGTAATTTTTACATATATTTATATTAGATTAAAAACTTCTAATCTACGATTCAATCATACTGCGAGTACTAAAGTTTTGTGCCTCGAGATCGCTACAGAATGTATATAAGATGATTTGGCATATATAAATTCAGTTTAATTCAAAAATCAAACCGAGTTGTCTAATCAAATTCTCGACTCTAATCCCTATGATAGTTATAATGACATGATACGAGATAAAAGTTGCTTGAAACATGGCAATTTGAAATTTCATTAGAATTTTTATTGGTACTGTTTTTTTCTTTATGATAAGTTTGACATGTAACTTTTTAAATATTTATTATTTACAAAATACGAATAAATAACAATAATGTACTGTATGTTATATATGAAGTTGGACAAAAGTTATAATTTAAATTAAGAATTTAATTTAACCTTGCATTCAATACTTTAAAAATATGTTCATTATTTATGTTTATGTAAGTTCATATGAAAATATCGTTAAATGTGTATTTTGACAAAACGATTGATTTACGACTTTATTCATTTTTTAATTGGGTCATAATTGTGGTGAATCATTTAAAAATTTCCTAATTGGTTCTGTGCTACAAAAATGCTAGTAAAAAGAAAAAACAACTTTTTGAAAAAAAATATAAAAACATAAAATACGGTAGTTTTATAGATAATTTTCAAAAACTAACTTAAAAAAAAGGAGTTCTTTCCTTAACTTTTACTGAAATAAGCTCGTTACTTTTTTTTCTGTTTTTTTTTTTCACGCATTCTGGTAAAATTTGTCGGAGTCTTACTTAAGATTTGTTTCAAAATAACCGATATATCTATTTTTTATATTATTCGCGACCAGTAAAAAATTATCATTCACAAATCATAAACGTGATAATTTTATATCTTTCTTAACATTATTAAGGTTTGTTAATCTTCTCAACAATTTATCCGTTCTTTTTATAAATATTTAACATTTAAATATTAAATTCAAACAGCAATTTTTAAACATTTATCATCATCAATTTATCAAATGCGAAAAACATCATCTGGACCTCGTGGGTCATCAAAGAATGACAATTCTACTACAAAACCCACCACACCTAAACCTAAAAGATCGCCACAACTAGAAAATCATTCGTCATTATCTGGATCAACATCATCCAATACTTTATCACCAAAGAAACCATCGTCACGAACTTCAAGATCACCATCACCTTCATCCACAACACCAAGATCCGTGCGACCAGCAGCATCATCATCCGTTAGGGATGCTATTGCTCAAGCAAAATTGAGGAAAGCGAATAATAAAGCTGTTCAACAAGAAGAACAAAGTGATGGAGGATCAAGAAGTTTGAATGTTATTATTAAGCAAGCCAAATCTTCTGGTATTTGACTCTTTTCCTTTTATGTTATGTTGATTTGAAGTCTTTAATTTTTAACTTATTTGATTTCTTTAAATTTAGGACGTCTCAATATTTCCCATCGTTCATTAAAAGAGATTCCGGAAGAAGTATGGAAAATGTATGAAGTTGATACAAAGAATATTACTATCGATTTCACTGGAGGTTCTTCAGATGTTTGGTACGAACAAATAGATCTGATTCGTTTAGTTGCCGCTGATAATGTCATCGAAAAGATTGATAAGAGAATAATTGAATTCTCTGCGTTGGCTTTCATAGATGTAAGTAAAATTTATTGTGAATAAATTTTTATTAATTACTATTCATAATTTTTAATTCATTTATTTTCATTTTATTTAGCTTCATAATAATCAGTTGTCAACTCTCCCTGATGAATTTGGCCAATTACAAAATTTAGGAATACTCAATTTATCAAATAATAAATTTAGCAAGCTCCCGAATTGCTTAACTTATCTTCAATCCTTGGTAGAATTGCAAATAGCATCAAACAATCTTTCAGATGTATTGGACTCAGCTTTTGGTAACTTATCTAAATTGGAAATTCTTGATATTTCACAAAATAAAATTACTGGATTACCAATAGAGATTTCAAACTTAAAAAATTTAAGAAAACTTAATCTTTCAAAAAATCAATTAAAAGAAATTCCTGGTTTAGCATTAAGCGGAATGACATATTTAGAAGAATTAGAAGTTAGTGAAAATCAACTTGAGATAGTTTTTAAGGATCTGGATGGACAAACAGTTATTCTACCATCTTTAACAAGGTATTTTTCAATTTTTTTTTTTTACCTTTTTTTTTGAAATTTTATTTTAATAGTTTTTTGTTTGACTAAAACAGATTAAATGCTCGTCAAAATAAAATAAAAGCTTTGGATGAATCACAAGATGCCTCAATTTTTCATCCAACAATTAAATTACCAAAACTTAAAGAATTACTCGTGTCATTGAACAGAATTGAATCTTTTGGTCCTTTATTACATACAACACCAAATCTTGAAATTTTGGATATGGGAGATAATAAATTTACAGAAATTCCTGAAGGATTGATTGCATTAAAAAATATTAAAAGATTGGATTTAAGTAATAATGCACTAAAATATTTACCTGCTGAACTGGGTTTATTGAATTTGGATGTTTTAGCATGGGAAGGCAATCCTCTGAAAAATGCTCCAAAAGGTCCCAAATCTACAGCTGCATTATTGAAAACATTAAAAGATAGACTTACTACAGTTGGTAAGTTAATTCTGTAATCCCAAAAAGTTTTTTATCTTAGAAAGTTAGGAAGTGAAATTATGGATGGTTGATCAGCTGGAAAAAATTGTACACTATATTTCTATTTTTCACTGGTCAAAAAAAACAAATGAATTTGTGAATATTAACTAAGATTAACCGACTTTTATTTCATTTAGATCTTAATAATATGGAAGGTCCTACAATCCCTGAATCAGGTCAACATCCTGGACGCGTGGGAAGTCGAAGATCTCCTAGTGATTCTGGGCTAAAAACCTCAGGAGCTTTAGGAACGATTACTCAACAAGGAGTAGCATCGAAATCTTTAGATCTTTCAAAGAAAAATTTGTCTGACATAACTCAAGAGGATTTGGAAGAGCTTACCTTTAAACCAACAACAGTTTTATTGTCATTTAATACATTTCAAACAATTCCACTTGGATTCAAAATGTATCTAAATACAATTACAACATTTCATTTGGATCATAATAAATTTACTTCTTTCCCGTCATTTGATGATCCTTCTATAGTTTTTCCAAATCTTAATACATTGGATTTATCAGCAAATCAACTTAATTCTTTACCTGGTGAATCTGACCATACAGCATTTCCAAATTTACAAATTCTTAATGTTAATAACAACCGTATTGCTGAATTACCGGCAAAATTACCTTTCCCAAAACTTATAACATTCCTTGCTACCTCTAATAGTTTAACTTCGATTACTACTTCGACTTTTGAAAATATGGAAGTTGTTGATGTATCTAATAATAATATTGGACATTTACCTCCAACATTAGGTAATATTAGATCGATTAAAACTTTATTAGTTGAAGGAAATTCTTTTAGAGTACCTAGATATACTATTGTTCAACAAGGCACTGCTGCTATAATGGAGTATTTACGTGGCAGAATTCCTAAATAAAAGATATAGATAAATTTTTTTTTATATTTTTATATAATCCTTAGACGAACATTTATGTTTATTTTATTTAACACTATATATTTAAATATCGCATTGCATCATTTTTCTACACATTTATTTATTCCCCATACATATTTTTAAATTACAAAAAAAGAAAATAAATAATTCCTATATACGTTTATTTTTATCATGATTATTATTACATTATTATCTATATACATGAATTTAGAATTAAGTGTTTATTCACTAATTCACGATCCGCGAGTAACGATCTGCGGATATAAATTCTAAAATTTATAATGTGAACAAATTTATAACAAGAAGTTTCTTTTAGGTTAAAACGGCTATTGTCATAATAGTTTTCGAAAAATTGATTTTACAAAATTAATTTTTAAATATATTTTAAATTTTTAAAATGTATTATCAGTTAATGAATTTCTGCCTAGTATGATTAAAATTAGGGGCATGCATAATGATTAAATGATTGATATTTTTTTCGGTAATTCAAACTCTATTTATCGATTTTATTTAATATCTTATTTTAGCTAAAATCATAATGTCTATACCAGTTGGACCACAAATAGGAAATAGTGCTGATAATTTTTTTCAGACTGATAGCGACTTGGCAACTCAAGAACGTCGAGCAGCTAAAAGAGGAAATAAAGCTGGTGACCCAATAGAATGTACTTCTAAAGTCTTATGCTTGCTACTATCCGAAAAAGCAGAAGATTCGGAATATGCTTATATCGGAGAGTCAGGTTTCGTTGCGAAAAAGATAAACTTGCTGGTATGCTAAGAAACAAACGTTATGTTTTTTTAAAACCGCCGTCAAAAGTTCTCAATGATTACTAAATCCACTTTTATCAGACTGGAAAAACCGTTAAAATTTTTAAGGGACATACTGGACCAGTTACTTGTATTGGTTTATGGTATAAAGATGGTGAAGAATTTCTTATAACTGGATCATGGGATAAAATTCTCATCAAATGGGATACAAAGGTAAATAAACTAAATAAGTTGAATTCGTAAGAGTTTTATTAAGATTTGACTAATTTAATTTATGTTCGTGATCAATTATTATAAATCAAATTTAGACTAAAGAATCCATTCATACCTTTGCTGCACATACTGATTTTGTGAAATCATTAGCAGTTTCTCATATTACATCAACCCTTTATTCAGGTTCCTCAGACAAATCTATTCGTTCATGGAATCTTGTAACCGGCGAACAATTAAAAACGTTCAACGGACATTCTCGTGGTATAGAGGATCTTGCCTTTGATGAAACAGAAACTTTTTTGTTTTCTGCTTCATCAGATGGAGATATTAGAAAATGGAATGTAAAATCAGGAGAATGTTTACAGGTGTTTAAAGGACATTTGACAAATGTTTATGCATTGAAAATATTTGATGAAGAAATGTGGACAGGTAAGTATTCAGATTTTGTTATTGTATTTCGAAATTTACAAAAAAAAAAAATTATTTTAAAAATTATAATTATATTTCAGCATCAGCTGATAAAACAGTAAAAAGATGGAATTTAGAAGTAATATTTTTATTATATATTGTTTATTTGTTACGTTATTATATTTCCCTTCTGATTGTCTGATGTAATTGATTATTAGACTGGTGAACCAGATACGACTTTTACACATACGGATTTTGTTAAATGTCTCGTGGTGATTGGACCGTATGTCATCACTGGATCACGTGATGAGATTATTAGAGTTTTTGAGATTGGAGTTTGTATAGAAAATTTCCTTAAATATAACTGTATTTTATCGAAATTAAGCCAAGACAAATTATCATAAGTATATTAATAAAAAAAGACAATAAATTAAGCATTCTCCCAATTTTCATGAGATGCTTAATCTCGATAAAATACGGTACCTTTAATACTTAAAATGTATATATATATACTAAAACATAATTTTTTTTAATTAGAGTGGAAAATTAATTAATGAATTTGAAGGTCATTTTGATGAAGTGGCATGTATGGCTGTTAGAGGGATTACATTGTATACGGGTTCTTTGGATTGTACTATAAGAAAATGGTCTCTTGCAGGTATTTATAAATAAGTTATCCTGTCTGTTAGTATTTAATTTTTTACATATTAATGATTTATTTTAATATAGCAAAAGATATTCAAGCTACTGACACCACTACGAAAGCTAAAAACAAAAAATCATCACAGAAATCAGTTCCAATCAAAACAGAAGCCAACTCTTCATTATTAACTGAGGAAGAAGAACGTGAATTGGCCGAATTAATAGGAAGTGATGAGGAATAGTTATAGGGTGATAGTGATTTGTAAAAAATTGAATTTTACAATAAAATAATAATACATATTCCATTAAGATAATTTTTAGATTAAATAGATTAGGATTTTTATGATTTTTAATATTTATTATTTAACAACCATTTATTTTATTATAATTATTTACTTTTTTCTTACAAAATACAAATTAAGTGATTTACAGTATATAAAATAATTAAATAAATAAAAAAAAAAAACTAGAATAATATTATTTTAAAAATTTAACTTTAAGATAAATAAATTAGTTCAAATTTATATAAATATATCAAGTTATTTTTTTCTTTTATAATTTAAAATGACTAAGTGACTAAATAATTAATTATAATATTAATAATGATATTATCGTGTGACACGTTGAATAGTAAATAATAGCTTATTTATTGATATTTTAAAATAACCAAAATAACCAACTTATTGGCAATTATGTTAAATATACGGAGCATGATAATTAATATTAATAATCATAAAAATATACCGCAAATTCTTGTAAAAAAAAAAGGATGCTAAATTATGATATACAAAAAATTTTAAAAATAATTTTAAAATTTGTTAATTTGTAAAAGTAAAAAATTTGATTATAAAAGTTAAAAATAAATATATATATTTTTATTATAAAAACTAATTTTATAAATATAAAATTATACCATTATGGTTTTTTTTATTAAAAATCCAGTGAATTTTTAAATATTAGAAAGAAAATTGTAAATTTATAATAAAAAATAAGTAATACATTCTTATTCTTTACTTTTATATGAATTAAAAATTAATAATATAAATGAATAATAATAAATTATCAATTATTAAAGATTTTTAATTAAATTAGAAAACAAATTAATTATATTTTATAGTTATATTTTATAATTCAATTATTTTTTTTTCAGATACGGGGGTAACTCTTCCTACTGATCCCTATGCCCATTTCTTTCAAGAAGTTTGGAAAAGAAAAGTTGTGCTTTTTGCCATTTTGCACTAAGAAAGCAGTTTTTTAATCCTAGAAAAAGTTGTTTTACATTACTGGAATTAACTAAAAAACTTTAGAAAATATGGATAATAGTTTCTGGTTTACCAAGTTTCTTCACAAACCAGATTCATGATAACTTTCAATCACCTATGTCTTATTTCAAGTTGATACCTAAAAGGCCGTTTGGTATTCTAAGGTACTTTTTACAAGCACAAGACAGAAAAATAGGACTTGTGGCTACTTTTGGTAGATCCAAAAGTGGACTAGTGTAAAGTTTTTTTGGAAGTAAAGCACTTTTCACAAAGTTGACATATGAGCTTAATATAGCAAGGAAAGTCTTTTTTGGTATTTAAATTTGGTAAATAATTTTCTTAAAAAATTTATTTTTATTTTAGTTAATGGAAAAATAGTAGAATATCAGTTTTTTTGGTACTCATGAAGACAAATTGAAAAGATCCAGCAAAAGATTCTATTGGTAAAACTAACATTTTACCTAAATTTTCTTGAGTTCTCAAAAATATTTTGTTAAATTTGTGTGATATCAGTTCTCAAAGCGAACAGAATAGGAATATTGGAGAAAATAATTGATAGTTAATCACTTATTGATGATTAGTTCTCTTGTTGTTACATTTCTTTAGTTTTTATTTCACAGTTAATAATCCTTTTTTTTAGTCCTTTAAAGTAATGTAACGTATTATTATTGGAAAATTCAAAAAAAGTATATAAAAAAACATAAGTACAGTATTGGAATATATTTATATAGTAAATTGATAGGAATAATCATGGTGCTGAGAGAATTTTTTTTAATAGATATATCAAGAATCAAGATTCTTAGAAAAGGACAATCTGGACTGAATAATGGGCCATCTTTTATATAAGCAGTTGACTTAATTCTTTGGAAAATATTTAGAGATACCATTAGGAATTGGCTTATTCAGAAGGAATATCACTAAGTATATTTATGGCATAGGTTTTTAGATAGAAATAGTACTATTAGAAACTAGTTTGATGGGATAAAGGAATAGAAGTAAAATAGTTTTGTTTCTTTAATTATATTTTTAGTATTAGTTATCTTTAGATAATTTCTTCTTCCTGAAGGTTAGTACTAGTAGCCAGCTTTTATAAATCTTCTTAAAATGTTTCATATTAGTTTGAAAATCCAAATGGAACTTACTCTTTATCCTGAAAATTGACACTAATATCTGATTTTTATAAACTTATCAATATTTTAAGCTAGTCTTCATTAAAAATCTAAGAATGTTAAAAAGAGATTCAGATAAACTGGGTGAAGAGTAATGCAGTTAAAGAAAGATTCAAAAAGACTGATTGAAGGGATTATTTTTGGTTTTTAGCACTGGGGTATGAGAAAGATTTAGAGCATGTCTTATTGGGATGCGCTGTCAATCAATCAAATCAAAACTATATATGGTACNATATGAAAATTTACTATTGAAGATTTTTTTGTAATTCCAATATAGTTTTGATTTAAATACTAATATTAGTATGGTTTATTCTGGTATTTTTTTCAAAATTTACATTACGTCACTAATTTTTTATAAATTTATTATTTGTAAATTAGCAAATATTTGAATGGCTTTTTTTTACATATTCAATAAATTATTAAAAAAAATTGAAGCAATTTCTGTTCTGAATTGTGATGGCTGAATATTTTGCAATGGAATATTTTTTGTACCTTTCTTTAAGCCCGTATTTTTTCAAGACCTGCTGCCAAATTTTTTACTTCAATCTTGCTTGAAGCTAACTGAAGTTTTGATTGTTTAAGAGATAATGACATATTTGCATGTGTTTTTAAATCTAGTTTGTTGAAAAGTCTCTTGACCTGAGCCTTATTTTGAAAATAAGGAGAAATAAGTTTTCCTTCATTTAGACCTTTAAGATAACGCATAGTTCTAATAAGATGATTTGCAACTGGTAATTCTTCTTCAAGAAATTAAACTAAATTGTTCTTTGCTTAATTCTGGTAGTTTTGTTATCAGTTCTAAAGTATTGTCAAGTTTTGATTCATCTATCTTATTTATAACTTCATTAATCTTTCTCCTTTTATTATTTTTCTTCTTCTTTGACTTTTGAGCTTGAATTTCACGTGCTCTTTTCAAGTGGTAAGCTTGTTTTAAAATATGTGGCATTTCCCATTAAAATATTCGAAAACTTAAAAATTAAATAACTCATGTTCTATTAGCATTGAAGTAATGCCAAATATATGAATGAATATATAATGACTTAGAGTAACATGCATTACCTCGCTTTTTTTGAAAGTTNNCTAAAGAAAAAATTTTTTTTNAGTCAAATTNTTTATTTAACTGTTTTCAAAGTATTAATAATATTGTTGATTTTTTTTTTGAAAAAACAGGGTATTTTATNGAAGAGGCAGTTATTTTGAATATTTTCNCAAAATTTGAAATGATAATGTCAAGAAGGATTCAGAGTTATTAAAAAATAAAAATATGATAATTTAATAAGAAATTTATTATAAGGCCAGTTANACTATATAATATAAAATAGCTTAATATGAAAAAATCTTCAATAGTAAACTTTCATATGATACNATATATAGTTTTGATTTGATTGATTGACAGCACACCCCAATGTCTTATTTAAGAAGACTTGGTAATATGACCTCACTCTAAGGACCTATATGGTATAAGTGTAATGAGTTAGGGATTTTTGCCTTTAAAGTGGAAAAAGAAATATTATTTTAAATAGTCTGGTTAGAGTTGGTGATTTTCTATATAACTTACTTTACTTAATAAACCTGATTTTATTAAGTTATCTTCACAAAAAAAAAAAAAAAATATTTTTTATATTAATTTTTACTTTACAGATTTAAATAAAATCCATATTTTTATTATACATTTTAATGAATTTAATATTAAAAAAAAAATAAAAATGAAATTTAATAAGAATTTAAATAAAAATTTTAAGAATTCTATATTTTTTTTTAAATAGATTTTATTAAATAATCAAAATAAATTAAAACAATTTACTATCAAATTATAATATTTTTTATGATTTAAAAAGTTACTGGAAATATGTGGCTAAAAAGTTTGTTTAACATAAGAGACCAAAATCTAGGGCTATAATTTTGTTTTTTTTCTTGAAATTTTGGCAAGAATTTGCTAATTCTGGCCAAAAATTTATGTTGTTCGAACTCATCAAAAAATCAAAAGAGGGGGTTATATAGTATTAAACAAACTTTCTAATTGGTTTGGCCTAATCTTTGCGTACACTAAAAAAAACCCTTAATGCCGGCCAAAATCACGTGAAATGATTGGTGTTGCACTAATTTGAAAACTTCGCCTATTATTGGTCTATATCATCACGTTACTAAAAATTTTTTTTTTTAATCAATCAGATGCGAAAAGTTGAAAATCTTCCTCTATCCATTGCTTCGTCTTAATTGAAAGGTAAATATTGAGTTTTTTTTCGTTAAAAAAAATAGGGATTCTTGAGAATAGAATTAACTATAAAAAATTTTAAAGAATGTATCAATTATTTACAAGAATTATCAAGATTTGTTAATTAATCCAAAATTTAATTATTATATGTATTTTTTTTCGTGAATGAATTTATTATATTTCTTGAATAGTCCAAGAGCCTAGGACAATATGGGTGGTATGTATTAAAAATTAAAATCAAAATAAATAAATAAATATATTTGATTTGAGTATAATTTAAAATATTGATTTTTTTTTTAAAAAAATTTTTTTTTTTTTTTTTTTTTTAAATAGCTTACAAATATCTCGAAGAACTTTACAAGAAGAAGCAGTCTGATGTCCTTCGTTTCTTACTTCGTGTAAGATGTTGGGAGTACAGGTAGTCTATCCATCCATTTCCCTCTATATATCTATTATCTTTCTCAATGATCAGGAAAAAAAAAAAATTTTTTTTTTTTGATGATCTTGAGAACAAGGATTATTTTTTTAGGCATGAAATAAAAAATGTTTTCCATATTAAAATATTATGTGGGATAATTATGGAACATTTAAATATTTCATTTGCCAATGAACCATATTATAATAATAATAAATTATTAAAA